>JAVIWB010002715.1:295000-353273 GCA_031893035.1 Dermolepida albohirtum
TTTAGAAAATAAAACCACATCCAATATTTTGGTATAAAAATTTATTGCTACAAGTTTATTTAATATAATGTATTATTTAGCAAACTACAACTTCAAAATACAATAGAATAATAATAACACAAAAGATTATCGATATATTATAGTGATTTTTTTTAAATAATAATTTATCAATTAATTTACCTCGTATATATCAATTCCTATAATATAAAAGAATATTAAAAATTGTGTATGCTAAATAGACTAAAATAGACAAATTAAATAAAAAATAAAGTAATACATGCAGTACATAAAACAAACATATTTGCATAAATATACTTGATAGGCGATAATTATAAAAAGGAAAAACAAACACAGCAAGTGCATTTTTTAATTATTACGTTTAAGACACACATATTATGCAAATATGTATACATCATATAAATAAAATTAAATTCTCTTTTTTATTGCTCACTTACTCAGAAATAGTAACATATTAATTATTCAACAATCTTCTATAATTGTTAAAATAGATTTATTTATAAAGATGGATTTATTTTTAAATATCGTATGTATGATTAAATTTTGATAAAAAAAACGCTTAATACAAGTTTTGCCTAGTTTTTTTCATGTATGTATAATATAATAAATACTATAATATACTACACGTTTAACTATATCATTTTCGTTAAATTTATAACATATATAGGCTCATATACATCATAAACAGTACGATTTGAATTTTTTCAAAATTTTTTTCATAAAAAATTTCGGAGCAAAACTACAAAAGTATGTATATAAAATTGGAATCCAACATGATTTATTAAATATAATAAAATTTTAAAATATATATTACGCATACAATATAATATAATGTATATTTATTATAATAGTAATAATCTTTTTTTATATACTAAAGCTATATATACTCGATAATTCCATCTTTTCTTTTTATAACTCCTATCTCATTATTTTTTTAACATTTTTTGTTTCCTTTTGGAATTTTTTTAATTGATTAATAATGAATTGTAATGTACGATTATAGTGGGGCAGGGCGGAACTGGAAGTGGGGCAAATTTTAACGTTTCTTTTTTTAATATATCCTCCTAAAAATTTCTTTTTTAGGCTTCCCCGTTTGTGGCGTTTCCGTTGGTCAGTACAACTGCATTTTCATTTGGGGTGGAATTACTACATCCGTTGTGTAATGTAACACCATTAGTGATGATTTTAGTAGGGGTAGATGAAGGTGACACAATAGTGTAGAATTCTCCAGTGACGGGGTTTCTCTCTGAAATTGAAAACAAGGTGTGTTTATTTAACAACGATAATACAGATCCGGGAAATATTAGAAATACATTTTTCTCAAGAAGTGGGGTTTTGAGTTGGTAATATTAAAGTATTCTTTTTTTTAACATGTTGGTTATTTTATTCTAATTAAATTTTATTTTTTTTTGTATTGGGCATTTCTACCAATGGGATAATAAAACACTCCCTCGAAACCACTTTTACACCACATTTACATATTTTTATTTGATGTGAATAATAGCTTTTTTATATACAAATATTTGGGAATATTTACATTCTTTATTTTATTATATTTTATTTTATTCACTATTCTATTCACAAAAAAAACAAATAAAAAATGTATTGCAAGTTAAAAAATAAATAACTTGATAAAGAGGGAAGACCCCAGAAAGTCGTTAATAAAAACTAAGTGTTTTATTATTCCATTGGCGAAATACCCAATACAAAAGAATATAATTTATAAGTAAAATTAAAAGGTCATATGATTTTATTTTAATCTGGGAATTAGCAAATACAGTATATTCTCCCTTAACAATGGACACGGACAGTAATATACATCTGCTACAGTAAATTTAAATTTATTTCTTTACAATGGACATTAGTACTTTATTGCAATTCTTATAATTTTAAAAATAATTATTTTAATACATATAGTGCTGTAATGATTGCCTATAGACGAATTAGGCCAGGTACATAATAAATTTATTGCAACTCCTATAATTTCTAAACATAATTACATATTTTAATATAATAAGTGCTATAATGATGGTCTTTCAGTTTATTATATGTAATTACATACATATAAATGTATAATAATTATAACCGCCATAATATTCTTAACAATGGGCATGAAGAACATATAATTAAGGCAAGTGGTAAGTACAACAGTAATGATTATCTTATATAAAACGGCTATAGCTTTTATAGCATTCAGTTGATATTTAGTGCTCTAACAAAGAGAAAATTTCTCAGTTTAGAAGAAAAAGTTGATGTTATTCAATGTGCAGAAAAGAATAAACTTAGTGTGAGACTGCTTGGGGAAAAATTCTGTATCGGTAAAAGTCAAGTGGGCATTATTTTGAAAAATAAAATTGATGTTAATAGATGGTTTGCTGAAAATGGAAATTCACAGCAAAAGAAGAAATTTGTGAAAACAGAAGGAGCTGCATTGGACCAAATAATGTATGATTGGTTTTGCAAAGTGCGCGCTAAAATAATAAGGGAAAACGCTCTCAAGTTGTACATGAGCTAAATTACGAATTCAAAGCTTCAAGTGGGTGGTTTGACAAGTTTTCTCAGCGACACAACATATTGCTTCGAACAATTTGTGATGAAGCCACCGCCGTACACAGTACCAATGTACGTGATAGCGACAGTGAGGATGATGATATTATTTCAGAAGATAAAAACATTAACGAAGCTTATGAAAAGCTAAAGGATATTCAAAACTTCTTTTTCTTGTATGGCGACATTAGTCAAGGAGGAAACGTTGCTGAGATAGTATGCACTGTAGAAACACTAATTGTAAAAAGAAGAACTGAAAATCTAAAACAAACTAAAATTTCAGATTTTTTTAAATAAGCTAGTTTTAAGTATGTTGTATAAATAAATTAATTAAAAATTATTTACACTCTTTTTTTTCCAACCAATGGATATCTTTGAACAATGGACAGTTTTATATACATCGCTACTGTCCGTTATACAGAGAACCTACTGTAATATAATAATAAAATAAACAATAAATATGTAGCTGTGTATTAATACTTAAGCGGAAGTAAAATACATAATAATATTTTCTTTCTTGAACAACTTAAAATGCTCCCAAATTGCTATTTGGGTTATAATCGTGAGTTTTTTTTATAAATTGTCTGGGGAATTAAGTAAATGTGACTGAGATAGTTTATTAATTTTATAATTAAAATTAATCAATAGTTACTGTTGTGTTGTTTTTTTCTTCAGATTAAATGTCGATAAATGTTGCCGCTAATGTTCCAATGTTAATTGTGCAAACGGTACCCCAATATAGTGCCACCGATTGTTGCACCTGTGCAGGTTTAGTGTAGGTAAAGATCTATTAAATTTACACTGTAGGCAGTAGATCGACTTCTTTGTCCTAATTGCTCTTAAACTGCAGCAGTGTAAAGAGGCGAGTATCGTGTAATTTTACGCTATAAGTTTGCCTATGGATTGAATATTGATCAATGTTTTAAGAAATGGCTACTAGTATATGATTGGCCATGTCATACGACCACCCTATTTAGTGGTAGGAGTTCCAGAGAGGAAACTTATAAATATGTATAGCATATTTTGTGATATAATTTTATTCTTAGCAAAACCTTTTAGTATATCAATTGTCAATATTACGATGTTTACATTTTACAATATTAGTTTATTGGCATAAGCCGTATGCGTGTTTCCGACAATTCAAAATTTCTATTAGTTTATGATGCACTTAGACTAATTTTGTAAAATTTCCTAATTCTTAATCATTCATGTAGGTGGGTCAAAGACGCGTATTTCTTTAGTATATTGGGATATTTGCATATAGCAAAACTATTTATTTTGAATATAAGTTTTCGATTAGAAACCTTTTTGAACCTCTTTTTTCTTTCTGATATTAGATCTCCAAAAAGGAATAAAATATTAAGATTTATTATCCTTATTGTCCTTAACGTAGCTTTTAGCTTCAGAATTTCTCACTTTCCTTATTTTTTAATGTTCTTAAAACGGCATCTAATTTTTTTTAGTTATTTTTATTTTATCTAAGTTTTACTAAATGCAAAGGCATTTATTTTTAGTCAGAATTCAACAAACAGCCGTATTACACAGAACGATTTTAGTAACTACAGAGAGATCGTCGCCTTCTTCAGTTTAAAATAATTTCATTAACAAACAATGGTTTCGTACATCGCGAAATTTAAATTGTATAGAAAACAAACTTGTATATAACTGTTAAATAGCTGTATTTTAGTGTTTGAGTTTTCTAATATTATTATTAAGTGTCACCAATCAATTTAACAATACCCTGCGATTTATGACCGTAATTAGGGTGGTGAACGTTGACTTAGTGTCTTAAAGTGTAAGGTGCTAGGTTCCAACAAATAATATTCCGAGATTAGACTGCACCACTTAGACCGTTACCGAGGAGAACGTTGAGCTGTCAGAGAGATCTTGAATCTGATAGACATACATATAAGTTATCGCAAGAGAGAAAAATATCTGGGCATTCGTGGACTGACAATCCATTCAGTATGAACATCTTCGACTGAGGAAAGTTTGTTTCCTCTAGGTACCCTATGCCTTAACCGACGAGTAAATGGCATGTTGTATATCATGACGACGCAAAATGCTCGAGAAATTTAAAAATTGAATATATCGTTATGTTAACAAATGATAGGTGACGAGATCTGGTTTTACTGTGACGTGCTGAAACAAAGAAAGAAGTCTGGCTTTTAGAAAATTAAAGCATGGCCGTCCGTCTCTTTAAGGTAAATAGAGTTGTAGAGAGTGTGGAAACAAAAACCAGTCGACACAACGTGATTCTTTAGACTTAAATGGGCAAGGGAACAACGATCAAGAATTAGCAATTAAACGGCCAAAAAATGGGAAAAAAAAGTTGGTGTATCATACTCTACAGTAATTTTTATTTGAATTTACACCAAAGGAAGCATTTATAGTGCAATTTTGAATGTAAATCAAGGTGAATTAAGAGAATATTAATAATAATAGTAATACGTGAATGTATAATTACCTGTATACACTTTTGATGATCGCTTTTCCCGCCTGCTATCCCATGAAGTGACACCATCTCCAGTTACAGGATTTCTATTAGCTGAATCTAAAAAAAAATATGTTAATATTTCGTAAAAATAAAAACGTAACAAACTATAATTTTATCGACAGGTTTTAAAGTATGGTTTAGAATACAAATAGCATAGAAATCTTTGAAATTCTCTTCTCATTCTAAATTTATTTTTGGTGCTTGTTCAATTTTGTTTTAACATGTACATAAATGTTCGGAACTAAAAATCATGTAAGGTTGGACAAATATTCGAAATTATTTCAAAATTTATTTGTAGTATATGTTAAATATATAATAATAATGATCATCTGTTACCAATTTTTGTGGTCGCTGAAAGGACAAACGACAACACGACAATAGTCTTATACAATTATATGTATGTATATACCATCAATGTTGACAATCTGCGATTAAAAATATTTCGAATTTTTTGGAATATTCTATTAATAAATCTTTTTTGCTGTCATATAAAACACTAAGTCGGTGTAATTAATTGCTTTATGTCAATATTTTGCTTTATTAAACATTTCTTTAACTGCTTTTCTACACTAAAGTACATATGGCAACTTTGGTCCAGAATAATGTATTTTAATTATTATATGTATGTAATTTAAAAATCTTTATTTGTCAAATTTTGAAGTTTGTCGATTTAACGATCACCATTTTCGCTTCCACTATCTAGTTTTTGTGATATCCCAAGCAATTTGTAATATTCACTTGGCAAAAGACTAATATGCAATAATAATCCACACCGGCAGCAGCACAATTTGCAACGAATACTGTTTTGCAACACAATTTTAAACAAAATTCAAGAAGATCAAAACATTTTATCACTTATGTTATAGGAATGCATGTTCACAAAAATGGTGTTCATTATCATTATTATTGTTATTTTCGTTATACTTAAATAAAACTCGTACTTTGTCATATTATTTCAGATTTCTTTCACTCATTTATTGATGGTTTTGTACCATATTGCCAAATCAACACTTGTTTTAAACAATTCGTATGGCTTAATTAATGGCAATATCACATTTCTGTATTAGGATTGTCGACTCAGAATTAATCATAAAATCACCCTATGGAAATAGATCTTAATTAATTATGCATGTTTAGTTGTTAATGCTTACAGAATTATATATATGCAGACATATATAAAGGGTTTTCCATTAAGGACTTTTTTTCAAAATAAAATGCAGACCATTTGAGATACAGTTGAACTCGGATATAATGTACCCGGGTTATAGCGAACACTTGCATATTACGACCAAATTGAAAGCGAATAGCGAAAAAGATCATTTTTGCATGTAATTATGGATGACTATAACGAATTCGTTTATAGCGAACCCTCGCATATACCGCCGGTATTAATAAATGAAAATTTCTTTATCGTTCGCTTGTAATGAACTAGGTCACAATAACTTTATAGCGTATATAGGTGTCATCGCATCGTGTATGCATCTTGCCTGCTGTACTGGTGATTCCCACTACGATGAGACGCGGGGATCTACCTAACTATGTACAAACGTCTGTTGGTGTTTAGTGTTGTAAAATTTAGTTTATCAGTGAATATTCGCATATACAGTACATAAATAAAAATGGTTAAGGTTAAACATAAATCCTTTACAGTTGCAGAAAAGTTAAAAATTATTACAGAACTAGAAAACGGTCGTGCGAATAGTGACATTTGCCGCGAATATAATTTATCCAAATCTACAGTTTCTACAATTGCCAAAAATAAGTGCAAATTAAGGGGGACTGCCAACTTGAATGTGTCCAAAATAAAAAAAAGGAAACCTATAAGGAAAGATGTAGATAGTGCGTTGCTCAAATGGTTTACCTTAAGAAGAGCCGAAAACATGCCTATAATCGGTGATATTTTGCAGTCTAAAGCAGAAGAACTAGCGAAATTATCTGGTAATAACGAATTTGTAGGTAGCAGGGATGGATAGACAGATTTAAAAAGAGATACAATATCAACGCGGGAAAAATACACGGGGAAGCTGCAAGTGTGTCAAAGGATGATGCAACTTCTTGGTTAAAATATGTGTGGCCAGATGTGAGAAGAGGATATAACGATGAAGACATATTTAATGGCGACGAAACGGGTTTGTTTTATAAAATTACTCCTGATAAAACATTAAAATTCCGAGGAGAAAGATGCATCGGTGGCAAACAAAGTAAAGAACGCATAACAGTTTTTGTTTGCGCAAATATGACAGGAACAGAAAAGCGAAAATTGTTGGCTATAGGAAAGGCAAAAAATCCTAGATGTTTTAACAATACCCACAATTTGCGTATAACCTACACAGGTAATAGAAAGGCCTGGATGACGTCGGAAATTTTCGAATGTGAGCTAAGAAAGTGGGATAGGGAATAGAAGAATAGACGGAAAATTTTGTTGCTAGTGGACAACTGTCCGGCTCACACACGTCTACATTTCAATTTTATTAAACTTATTTTCCTACCTCCTAATGCCACAGCAACTTTGCAACCTATGGACCAAGGCGTAATTCGCTGCCTCAAATCACATTACCGAAGACTTTTTTTAACTCGTTTAATTTACTGTCTCGAGCGTGAAATGGAATTTAAAGTTTCTTTCCTGGACGGTGTAATATTGATAAGCAAAGCTTGGCAAAAAGTGTCGTCAATGACTATCAAAAATTGTTTTAAACATGCTGGGTTATATAGTAGCACTGATTTTGATAAGGATGATGACCTTACTCTTGCACAATTGATTTTAAAACATAAAAATGATAATCATAACGATGATTACTTACTACTCCCAGTATGGGTAAAACAAAACAATGTAAATATATTTAACAACGAGGAAGAATTAATGGGTTACTCGGAATTTGATAACGATTTAATAACTAGTGACTTTCCAACTGATGCGGAAATTGTGTCAGAAGTTTCTCAGCAAGAACAAGAAGAACACGACAATGAGGCTGAAGGAGCAGAAGAACTCGAGCTTGAACCACCAACAATAATGGATGTATTTAATGCCATAACTTTGGTATCCACTTATACAGAAACATGTGACGTTGGGAATGACGTAAGAAACGCGAATGATTTATTAAAAATAGAATCGAAAAAGTTATGTTGGAAAAAATTTCTGTGCAATCTAAAATAACAAATTACTATTTACCTCAATAATATGTGTTAATATGTTCTATAGCAGATACTTGTTTTTCATTCTATAAGTGTCTATATCTATTTACTTGTTAGAAAAATAAATATGTATTTGTTTTAACATTTCTAGTGTATTTTATTATACGTATGAAACGATTAAAAAAGGAATTTTTTGTTATAACAAAATATAAAAAGTAATGATTTACTTTAGCATTTCTGTTGTATGTTTTATTGCGTGTATTAAAACAATTTTAAAATAGCGTTTGCGATTATAGCGAACACCTGCTTATAACGAACGTTTATTCAATGCCCCGCGAGTTCGTTATATCAGAGTTAGACTGTATTTCAAAAACTTTATTATCGGGTTGAAGTACAATCAAAACATTTATGAATGGAACTCGACTTCGTTCATATGGCCACCGCGGGCACGTTTGCAGCGGTCGATTCGTTGGACCCAATTTTCGATGACTCGGCCACACAATTCGGCCGAAACGGCTGCTATTTCGCGTTCAATGTTGGCTCTGAGCTCTTCCAACGTTGTCGGCTTGTTGGCATAGACCAATGACTTGACGTAACCCCAAAGAAAAAAGTCTAGAGGTGTTAAATCGCACGAACGAGGTGGCCAATCGACTGGTACATTTCTTGAGATAACACGTTCATCAAACTTACTCTTCAATAAATCGATTGTAACGTGTGCTGTGTGGCTTGTGGCACCGTCCTGCTGAAACCACATGTTGTCCAAGTCCATATCTTCCAATTCGGGCCAAAAATAATCGGTAATTATGGCGCGATAACGATTACCATTCACAGTAACGTGACGATCATTATCGTCGACGAAAAAATATGGCCCTATGACGCCGCCGGCATGCAAACCGCACCAAACAGTTATTTTTTGTGGATGAAGTGGTGTTTCATGAAGCACATGTGGATTTTCGCCCGACCAATAACGCATATTTTGCTTATTGACGAACCCATTGAGCCAAAAATGAGCTTCGTCACTGAAAATGATTTTGCGATGAAATTGATCATCTTGGCGCATCTTTTCCAGAGGCCAATCGGAGAACGTAAGTCACTTCAAATAGTCCATCAGCTTCAATTCTTGAGTCAGCTTGATCTTGTATGTGTGTAAACCAAGATCCTTACGCAAAATTCGCCATAAAGTGGTCTGGGCGATGCCCAACTCTTGAGAACGCCGTGGAATTCACTGATTTGGATCATTTGCTACGGACGTTTCAACGGCAGCGATATTTTCGACCAACCCGTTGTCTCACTGGTACGGCAACATCACACAACGAATATGTAGACTCAAATTTTTGTACTAAACATGTTACTGCCTGTCTACTAGGGCGAGAATTACGACCGAAAATCGGAGTTAACGCTCTTAAAGTAGCGGTCACCGACTCCGAATTTCTGTAGTAAATTTTTATAATTTGTAGACGTTGTTCGTTCGTGTACTTTACCATGATGAAAATGTTAAGTTTACTGAATAAATTGACAGTGACAGTTCGATGATTAGTGAAAGGGTGCGTTCACAAATTGAATTAAAAGTTGTCAAGTCCCTATTGGAAAACCCTTTACATACATAATTAAGCACTTCACGATGTGCATTAATTAAAATTAACTCTTCTCTGCTATAGACTTGAATTTGTATCTACCGTTCTGCGGACGGCAGCTCTATGAATAAAATGATGTAATAATAACGAAAATTTAATTTTGGGCTTAACTTTATATATATATATATATATATATATATATATTAATTGTATGTGTTAAAAATTTTACTGCAGGTTTTAATTAATTAGGATCTGTTTCCGTAATGCTATTTATAGCGTACTAACATTCGAAGTTACATTGCCCGAACTAAAGCGGCCGTTCGGAGAACGGTAGATACAGGTTCAAGTCTTGTCCGATTCACAAGAGTTTCCTTTAAATTTTCTGTAATTAGTGAAACAACGTAATAGCAGAGAAAAGTTAATTTTGATGAAATTATTATATTGAAATATAATTACATTATTATATTTCAAATTTTATCGCCACAACATAGTTGTACATTTGGCGGGATGAACACAAACTTCTATGTATTTTCTTCTTTCGGATAATTTTTTGCTTGTATGATAGAAGGAAACATAGCTTTTTCTCATTGTTTTGAGAACTGGACTGTAAAATTCTATAATCTGGATATTTTCTTTCAAAATTTCAATGGGGAAACTGTCAAATAATTATAATAAGTATATGTATAGATGCATTTACAGATCATTTAGGTTTTGATGGGTGACTTTTTTCCAAATTCTTTAGTCTTTGCTGTTTTATTCAATTTTCTATTCTTTTTTATGCTAGATCTTCCAAATAGGAGATTGAAAAAAATAAGCACAGTTACTCGTTATCTGTGCAAAGCTAGAGAAATATTGAGTGTGTTTACGAGTGTCAAAAAAATAACTTTCTCTATCTGGAATCGTTGGCGATTAAATAAAATATAGTTACCAATGAAAGCATGTTTTCCATCGGCGGCAACTTTCAATAACAGACATTATTTATTTTGGAATAGGTAAACATACACGTATATGTCAATAATATACAGGTTTTTCCCCTTTGATTCTAACACATGGATAAAAAGCTTGGCTACAGTAAATCAGATTAAAATTTTCTTTTCATCATTAAAAGAAGAATTTTCGAAAAAGCGTTGTCTGTGGAAATTAAATTTAGTGCATGTACTTCGAGATGAGATACTTTCCGTATTATTAAAATAGGCATCAAGAATTATTCACCACGAAAAATATTTAAATCGAGACTGGGAGAACGAGAATGTAGAAAGAGGATGGAACGATAAAAACATGGAGTAGAGATAAGAGTGGTGAATGAAATTTAATGAAGTACAAGCCTAAATAGGACTGGTAAAATTTTTAAACTTTGCTTGTTGTGAAGAAAACTGCTTGTTTAATAATATTGTTCCTTAATATGCTGACCTCCTTGAAATTACTGATAAATGTGGACATAAAGCTAATAATTTTATTTGAACTTCAGTAAACTGTAATTCTAACTTTGACATCAACAACTTAATTTGAAAATTTTATATAAGTTTTGGGTTGCGAATAGTAATTAAAAACACTATTGCTAAACTATTATATTTTTAAAATGTTTATAGTCCCGTGAGATATGAGATTACTTTTGGGAATCTCGTATTTGTAATTTAAAGTTAGTCTTTACACTACAGAAGCAACTTAATAATTAAAATATGGAACAAGAACTATAGGAGCATCTTCAAAATAAATAAAATATGTTTAATTAAAACATTTATATGATTATTATAGTTTTCAATAGTCGAAATCCTCATAAATTAAAAAATTATCATTTCAAAATTAATTAATACAAAATATTATCAGAAATAACAAATTAAAATAGTAGAAAGATTTATAACGAACATACATATAATGTAAGCGACAACAAATATTAATTATATTATATTTAATTATGTATCTTTGATACTGAACATTTGTATTCCACCATAATTGTATATTTAGAAAAAATGTATGCAAAAGAACAAATAATCAATAACTATTTTTCCAAATCGATATAGTTTTACTTAACAGACTATAGGTTGAAATACGTTCAAGTAGATGTGTGTCTAATACTTACCCACTTTTGTAAGTGAAGATTTTCTCACTGGAGTCACGTCAGGACTTCCAAATAATCTCTTGAAAGAATTGTCGTGCGAATTATCATGGGAACGCCGTGGAGTAAAGCTACCGTTAAGACCGTTTGAAGGCGGCGTGCAAAGTACGTTGAAGATGTCGCTGGGTGGATTGCGGACTCTGGAAAGCAGTACGAAAGAAATAAAATTAAGTCATGTTACAAATTTTTAAGTTTATTTGTTTTATTTTATGGTGTCACTTTTGATTGATAATTTAGGGAAAAATAAGATAAATTATGACAGAAAAATAAATTAATTTGTATTTCTGCTGAATGAAAAACGTAATTCGAGAGAGATAAGAAAGATAAGTTGGGATATTGTACGTAAAAATATCTTAGTGACTTTAGTTGACAGCGATTAACCATTTCTCATTTTACTTTTAGTTGAATAGCTTTCGTATTTCGTCAAAAGTATCAACTTCACCTTAGTGGGTATTTTAATTTTTTTCTGTCGGTATTCATTCATAGTTTCGATGTTGTGTGCTTCGATATTGACAACATTAAATTTTGTATCCGTAATTTTCCTATTTTAATTACGAGATATTATTTAATTTTCATTATTTCAATAATACTTATTTTTTGTTAAAATAATAATAATAATGTAATATAAAAAATTGTGTACAAAATAATATTGCATAATCTCTCAAGTCGATTGCAAATTTTAAATTAAGAAAGACAAGGGTCTTTCTAAGTTTATATTATAGAAATAAAAAAAAAGCTAATTAATCCGAATTGCTTCTATCCGCATCTGTTAGTTAAAGTTGTCTTAATGAAGAGAAATGTATTGCGTATCTATCTATGTATGTATATGTGTATATATATATATATATATATATATATATATATATATATATATACACATATATATATATATATATATATATATATATATATATATACACATACACATGTATGTGTGTATACATATCTAAGTGCACACATGTGATGTTCGCATATCTTCATAACACAGTTTTCAGAAATATGTTTCTATTTGAGCTTTCCTTGAACATAGCCATTTATTTAATATTATAGTACTATACACGTAAATATAAATTCTACGCTTATCATTTATGAGCGTCAATTACTAGTTATTTAAATTGAATACTTAATAATTCGAATTAATTAATTAAAGAAATAGAAACCAATTAACACATATCTGCAGATCCAAACGATGTGTGGAACTTTAACGATTGAAGTTATTTTCAATACAAATGTAGTCTAAGAAATAAATAAAACACTGTCTAAATTTCACACTATATTACATGTTAATTGCGATTATTTTCGCCCGTTAGGACATTATCAAACAAGTACAATAGAGGTTATTACGTTCTCTTTTAAATAGGAAAACGAAAAGCAATAATTAAATACGCTTACAAGAAAAGGGGTAGAGATAAAATATACAAGATTATTTGTCGTTAAACAACCATTCTTCGAAGTATCTATAAATACAACATAAATAACAGGAAAATATTAAGAACTAATGAAATTATTAAGTACAATTAGAGTAAGAGATTAAAATAGCAGTAGTACTAAGAATTAAGGTAAATTTAAAAGAGGCGAATTGTTTAAATCTAATTGATCATTAAAAACGGTAAGAGAATTAAGTTTATTACACTTAATCTCCAGGCATTCCAAGAAATTTAGTTTCATACTTTTGTTACATATGTGAAGTATTTCCGTTTTAAAATCTTTATGTATATTATGGTTCGTTTCTTTTAGATGTTTGCTGAAGTTAGAATGATTTCTTTGATATTTTAGACTTCGTAGTCGTTCTTCTGTTCTAATTTTGTATGTTTTCCCTGATTGGCCAATATACACACTATTACATTCTGGGCATTGGAGCCAATAAAAACCGCATTTCTCCATAGGATCAGTTTTATCTTTTGCATTTAATAGTATTTTGCCTAAATTAATATCTGTTTTGAAAACTATATTGCTACTCAGATTTTTATTAGGGATCATTGCTGCTTTTTCAGAGAGTCCCAAAATAAAGCTTCGAAAGCTCTTTCGGTTTTATTATTAATGTGCGGCTAAACTAGGTTAAAATTGTATTTACATATTTTTTGATAGATTAAACAATTGATTAATTTTACTGGGAAATTATTATTTTTTGCTACAATTTTAATGATATTTAATTTTGTTTGTCTGTCTCTTTCTTTCTAGATATAATGCGAAGCAGTAATAAATTTTATTTTTAAAATATACTACCCCACGTACACGATTTCCTGGAAAGTACAGAGTACATACCCACGATGATGCTTAGACCAAACAGTTCTGAGCCCTTTTTTGTGACTTCTAATATGTACTTTGCCACAAGTTAAATACTAAATAAAACACTTTATAACGCTTTTCAATCGAAGAAGTGGAAGAAATTCTGTATTCAATATATTGGCTATTAGAAAAATTTTTAATGTACCGCAGTCCATAATTCTGGAACATACCTGCAATCTGGAATTATTCTGAAATATATTGAATGGATAACCCATGTATTAGCGTAATTTGGTGGATCAAGTTGCAATTAATTCATCCCTAGTGGTGCGGAATGAAAACGATTCATTTTTTAACTAGGGGCTTCTAATATTTCGTCTTTCATAATGAATGTATGGCCTTCCAAAATGGCCTCAACAACTTATATAATTGGTGTACAACAAACAATCCCTTCCTAAATATAAACAAATTTAAAATTATATCTTTTAGTTTATATGTTGACTACACATTGAATAATAATTTGTTATCTCGATGTGAAAATTAGAGATTTGGGTGTTATATTTGACTCTAGTTCTTTTTTTAATAAACATATAAACTAACAAGAACTGACAAAAAGTTCTTGGTTTTATTATTCCAAACTACAAGTCTATCATAAAAGTACTCTAGAATGCGAATATTTCACCTTAGTACGATCACGGCTGGAACATGTTTCCTTAATCTGGTTTCCTTATTAGTTTATTCAAAAACGACGGAATGAAATTGTTTAGACAAGGCGTTAAGTTTGTATGGTATAAAGTTGATTACATATACCCGCCACGCAACTTCGATCATGCAATATTACTATGGACATCTCCTTATTCAGAAAAATAGCCCTACTTATATAAA
Source organism: Dermolepida albohirtum (assembly GCA_031893035.1). Taxonomy (NCBI): domain Eukaryota; kingdom Metazoa; phylum Arthropoda; class Insecta; order Coleoptera; family Scarabaeidae; genus Dermolepida; species Dermolepida albohirtum. Next base: position 309,996 of record JAVIWB010002715.1, read on the forward strand.
ATCCTTTATAATATTTAACTTAAGAATTCTTAATTTTGGATCGCGTAAACGAAATATCTTTACTCATCCCACCATCTGAACTGATTGGTGTAATGTGTATACATACAAGAGCTTGAAAATGTGAGTGCAGGTAATTTCAATCCATTTGTTTAACTTAAATTTAATTTAAATTAGATTAAATTTGAGGTATCTACGATTTATATTAGTATGTAATATGTATAGAGTTTAGTTTTGTAATAATAATAATAATAATAATAATAATATATATTTACTGCTATCCATAATACTTAGGTGTAGAACACGTCCGAAAAGAATTTCAGTATAAAAATGCTACATATAAAAACAATCACAAAATTATACATTCGCCAGCACAAGTACTTGCAGGACTTTATTATTACAGTTATTTAATTGTAGTGTTCTGTAATTGGAATTTAAAATCTGTTGGGCAAATAGAGGATTTGAAGTAGACAATAAAAACGCAGCTGACACTATAATTAGGCAGAATCGAATATGTGTTGCAGAACTAATGCAACACAACCCTCATTGTGTTGCATTAACTCTGCAACATAAATGCTATTAAGTGAGTACAGTCAAGGCAACATTTTAGTAGAATCGTGTATATATTTTTAAAGGAAATTGTGCTGCGCGAGCTTTATCTTTCTGAAAATCTACTATTAATTTTGCTGTATGAGATAACGAGTTATCATAAGTATTGACTCGTGTGTTTGCAGATCTTTAAATGCTTCTGGTCTTAATCACATACTAGTGAATATTTTCCTTCTTCGGTTCTTCAAGCTTTACAGCTATTATTAAATCTGTACTTAAAATACCGCGTACATAATTTTTTCCATTGAGCGCTGGCTCTGAGAATATCATAATATGGTATATATGTTTCGTCACCTGTTCCTATTTTAGAAATAAATGGAAATCTTCTTATATTAAGACATTTTATAGTTTTGTAATAAATTCGAGCGCATTCTTTTTTCTGGTGGTCATTCAGCGACTGTGGCATCCAACGACTAACAACTTTCTTTATATAAAGTTCGTCATGAAGAACAATCATTATCTCGTCTATTTCAATATATGTCACATGGTGGTTATTATTAATCATACATTCTACAGCCAATATATTTTAAAGTGTGACTACAGATTTTAGCTTGCTTGTACGGGCGTCATGCTGTAGAGAATTGCGTCCACAACTAAATTCTTTATACTACTTACATACGGTCAACCGAGATTGTTAGCAATCAAGGTGTTATTCTTCTTTTAACACAACTTTAAAATCGTAATAAATCATCGTACGATAGCGTTTTCGTGAAATACCCATCTTCACTATTTAAAAGAAGTATTGTCCAATATTGCAAAAAAGGACACGGTTTTTACAAATTTTTTATGCAACAAAATGTTGAACTTTTTATTGACTTTGTTGCTATCGATTTCACCTATGAAGAGTATCTCAAAATTTTCGGCGTATTCTTTGAATTATAGATTTTTCGGCTTTACTTCATTGTCTTAACTTCAGAATTCCCAATTTGGAATCACGTCAACGAGGTACCTTTTACTTGATTTTTGCTAGGACGAACATATTGTTGCAGTCACCTATCTATCAGGTTGTTCAATAAATTTTGTCGCTTGATAAGAGAAACGCGATTTCACGGTTTGAAATACATTTTATTATTCAATATAACCTCCCTGAACTCCAATAGACTTGTTCCAGTAATCTTCTAATTTACGGATTTAATAATCTGGAAGACTGTTGAAATACGCTTCCACGGCTGCTATTAGATCTTCGTTGAATGAAAATCGTTTCCTACGCATGACTTTTCTGAGATGCGAGAACAGCCAGAAGTCAGAGAGAGCTAAATCTAGCAACTATAGTGGATGTTGCAACAATTCGTACTTTAATTCACTGATTTTTTGATTGTTTTTTGAGTGCGATGTCATGATTTTTTTCTTCTGTAAATCAGGTATTTTCTCACGAATTTTACATCAGCTGGTCCAAACGGTTACAATAATAATCTGAATTTATTGTTTTATCAGTTTGAAGGTAATGCACGAACAAAATTCATTTTGCATTCCAAAAAACTGATGCTAACGTCTTATTGGCTGATTTATGGACCCTAACTCGCTTCCGAGCCGAAGTACACGGTCCTTGGCCTATTGTTTTGATTGAGAGTCATAGAGGTAGACCCAAGTCTCATTCGTGGTGATCAAACAATACACAAAATCGTTTTTATTCTTTCTAAGATACTTCAAATGTTGCTGAGACAATTCGAATGTGTTTTTGTTCCATTGTTAACGGCACCCATTTTGTACACAGCGTTCTGAAATCCAAAACTTCAGCCAAAATACTGCTCACACTGCCTAATCAGATGCTTAGGGTTTCTACTAAATCTTTCTTTATTAATAGACGATCTTCAAAAACCATATCACGAATTTTTGTTACGATTTCTGGTGTTGATGTACTTTTTGTACGTCCTTCACGTGGATCGCTTTCAACACTTGTACGACCACATTTAAATTTAGCAATCCATATTTCTACTGTTCTGATTGAAGGTGAAGACTTCTTATACACTTTTAACAATCGTTCATTTATTTGTTTTGGTGCTACACCTTTCAAAAATAATAATTTTGTCACTGTACGATATTCAATTTTTTCCATTGTAAAAAAATCCTGTGACACGTCAACTTTGAACACCTGTAAATATACGAAGGAGAAAATATAAAATGAGAAAACTTCGTATGCACGTATTCATAAAAAAGTAGTACAAGTTTTAGAAAAATAAAATGACGAATCTAATAGCGCCATCTCTTATCGAACGACAAAACTTATTGAAAAACCTGGTAATGTACCATGACTAGCAATTTTAATAAAATATCAAGACTGATTAATATTAATGTGTGTACGCTTCATATGCTTGAGAATGTAATTGCAGGTAATTTCAATTTATTTGTTTAGATTTAGTTTAATTTGATTAAATTTAATGCACCTGTGTTTTATGAAAGATATATAGAATTTAATTTAATTTTATATTATTAAGCACTTATGCGGCATTATTATTACATGTTCTTTTGTATTGTCCTGTAATTGGAATTTAAATTCTGTTGGACGAATATAAGTATTTGGTTTGATTTGATTTGAGATAAGTATGCAAGTAATTATTACGTATATGTATCATTTTGTTTGATGAACAGTAGGTATATGATTTTGCTTTATTTTGTTCTAATAATAAAATGTTTGATGACTTTCCTAGAAGAACTTACATGAATCCTTGACAAAATGTGTCTTATAAGAAAGTTGTGCTGATTAGTTTTCTTAAACGGTGTTCTATTATTTCGTTAAAATTGTATCATTTAAGAGCATCGCAAGTTTGGTAATTTATTTCAAATTATTTCCAATCTGTTATGAAATCAGTTCTTATTATTTTATTGATTTTTTATTATTAAACAAAGACCAGACTTTTATCAGGCACTGTATTTTATTCACTAAGCGAATTAAATTCATCATTCTTGCCAATCTTACGCACGAAATCAATCATTCCATAATGATTTTGTTATGCTCCGCAGACCTTCGTGACCTTCTTACGTCCATTCTCGAATGTCTTTTAGCTCCAAGACAAAGTTTCCATTCATTTTGTTATGTCATCTTGCGGTTTAGTACGAAGAGAATCAATTTACCGAATCTATTTCGGACCGGGACGACACAGAAATTAATAAAGTTCATAAAAATGCAAATCGCGTCGCTTGTTTGCTTTAAAGGTTCTGTGCTTGTCGTGCCTTGGAAGTCACAATTGAAATTCTAACCGGCTGGGAGTTCGCGTTTCATAAATTTAGAATCATAAAAAGACTAACGCAAGCGACAACATTCGCCATTCCACGGAACGTAACACTATCTAATTTTACGTCTATTATATCTACATATACTACTGGATGCATGCCTATTGGGTAGAAATAGATATCAATATGGACATGGTACGGACGGACTTGGGTGCAACGTGGACGTAGTAAAGAGAAGGTTATAAACTTTTCTCCATGCCAATATCCTTTTAATGTCGAACGAATGTAAATAAACGAAACCGAATCTTTGTGTACATTTGTACACCTTGGAGAATCAGAACATCTAGAACTATAAAAGATTTTATTGTAGTTTATTTCTCTTTGGTCCAACCGTACAAATTGCTTCGTGAATGCATAAAAAGCAAATGCATATATGATTTAATCTGGAATATAAATACAATAGCTAAAACTATATAAGCAACCGTATAATTTTAGATACTAATATATACACTGCCGGGCAGAATTAGAACGCCATATGTGCTTCGATTGCGGGGTTACATTTAGTCGTTAATTAATAATAAAGCCCAATAATACAGTAAAAATCTGTTCATCTTTAACATTAATAATTTTGCGCAATGCACAAGTAAAACTAGGAACCAATATACGAGCAGAGTATAGTTTTTCCTTTATTTTCTTGTATAGAAATAAAACAAAAAACAGATAATTATTCACTTAATTTTCAATATCAAATTCTTGCTTCATTATACATTTGGTCTAAAGCTTTTTTGCCTCCTAAAACCTGTTTAATGAAAGAAGATAGGTAGTCGTCTTATGCTGATAAATCTGAATTATTTACGGCGGGTAAGATAATACTTCTCATCGCAATTAGTCAAGCATCCCTTGCGTTAAACGGGCAACACATACATGGACAATATCATTATCGTTTTGTTCTTATGAAATCTCAGGTTTAAGAAAGAAGATGACCGTAATATTTTGCATTGACAGTCTTCCAGTCAGTTCGAAATTCTACCAGAGTTGGACCTTTGATATTTTAGAATACTGTAGCTAATACCTTGTCGGCTGGTGGAGTAGCTTTGAATGTTTTGTCAGTGAAAAATTTGAATGATGCTACCTCATACTGGTCTGTTTACTTTCTGGAATGTAATGGCGCATTCATTCATGGTAATTATACTAATTAAAAATCACCTTTATTTTGAAAATGTCGAAGATTTAGCAAAAATTTAAGCAAAAGTTTGAATATGTGTATTATTCCGCCATTTAACTCTACGGTATCAGTCTATAGTTATATCTGGATATACCATATTCGTTTGAACTATTGCATTACAATACGAAATTCACTAGTATTTAGTGAAATAGTTCTGAATCTCATACCGTACAAAATCTTTTTTCACATTGCGAATTTCTCTTTCGATAACAAACATCACTTAATATTGCTTTATATATATATAATAAATAAAGTGTAAAACGTGAAGCACAAGGAAATGGAAGTAGTTGTTGTTGTACAACAAAGTATTGCGCACTAATGAGCGATATTTGAGATCCAAAGAGAAGAAAGATTTTGTACTGTGAGATTAATAGCTGTTTCACTAAGTACTTATATATATATATTATATATATATAGAAAGATTTGTAAGAAAAGTAAGACTGGATTGCTAACACCATCTTTCGAAAAAAAATAGCATTATATTCTTTTGATCGTGATAGGTGAAATTGGTTTAATTTATGATGTTTGATTTCGAGGTACCAGCAGTGTGAATAAAGAGTCAAAACGAAAAGAAAATCCATTTATTATTTTTTAAAAGAATAACACCTGAAATCTTGGCAGTTAAGTAACAAATTTTGAGTGACAACGCTTCTTCGCAAGCTACAATTTATCGTTGTGTTGGCAATTTTAATGTGATAATATCACCAGCGAAGTCAATGTACTACTATGACCTTCAAAAACAGCAATAACTCCGAAAATGATGATCAATAAAATTAACAATATTATTTTGGACGAAGGATGAATTAATATTAAAGAGATGGAATTTTGATCAAAAATGTTAAGCGATAATTTTATAGTTGTTTAAGAAGAACCAAGCTGTTTTTTTAACGAAAACTCAAAATAGATTTATTGTTAGGTTCCTGGACCCGAAAACCCGAATGATTGTCGCAGCAGTGGCCATATGATGGTAATCCTCCTCTAAAAAAAGCTAAGGTACTTCCAACGGCAAGTAAGGCAATCGCTACGATTTTTTGGAATTCAAAAGAATAATTTCCATCTTGCAATGAGCCAAACCGTGTACTGGACAAATCGAAGAAAGCAATTTCTGAAAAATGACGCTATTCGCTATAAAAAGTTATCTTTTATCAAGATAACGTGATTTTTTACACCAGCCTAGTTTTTCTCAAAAATTGGATCAATTGAGACATCGGGTTGTGGCTGGCTCACTTTATTCGCTAGATCTAATCTTAAATGATTTCCACTTATTCCCCGAACCCAAACTTTTATTTTTAAATGGTGTACATTAATGTTTTTGTTGTGTAATATAATTCATTTTTAGTTTTAAGTTAATTTAATTCATTCAGGGTTGTTGGCTCAAGTGTGTTAAAGTTGGAGTGAAATACATATGTCGAAAAAGAATAAAGAACATATTTAAATATGTATGTAAAAATATATATATATATATATATATATATATATATATACATATACGTATTTAAATATGTTTGACCCATACGTTTACCGAACTAAAGTAAAAGTAGATAGAATTCTTTTAATTCCTGACTTTGGAGCTCTTTGTATATAATATTGAGTTTTGAATTTTTGGAAAATAAATAAACAATCTTTAAATTTTAAAAAAGCGTTTTTCAATTAATGAAAATAATTCTTTTCGGCATTAAACAATCTTAAACATTAAACAACAATAATAATACTCTACAATAATAGTTATCAAAAGTAATATTTTAAATTAATACAAACGAACTGTTAACATATCAAAAAATTATATTACAAATTGTTCTAGATATTCCTATCTGAATATCTTGTGTTCAAATATAAATAATTAATATTTAATTAACTCTTATCAAGGATTATGTCACGAAAGTACAGTTTTTCTTCTTTATTTTAGATTAATATCTCTTAGCTTTACTTACATAATTCATTACTATTATTTATGAATATATTTTATTTTTTATGAATGCTCATTCAATTTGAGTAATTTTATGATGAAGCTTCTAACAGTTAATTTAATTTTCATATTCTTAGGTTTTTGCAAGCTGTGATTACTGAGGTATAATTAATTTTTAAAAACTGGGTTACTCTGAATTAATTAATAAAGTGAGGTTAACTGACGTATCAAGGTCAATTCCTACTTAAAAAATGGGACATTTTTTATACTAGATATTCAGTAGCAGTAGTTAATCCTGTCGTTTGTTATTCATTACATCTCACTTAATCACGGATTATTGAATTTTGCAATAGCATAAATAAAAAGTTATGCTCTTTCATTTTAAAAAGTTAATTGCAAGTGCAATAGTTTAAAATTGCAAAGAAATACTTCATATGTCGTAGATGCCAATGTAAAATGAGTCATTGAAATACGTCCATGGTTTTACCGACCATGATTTTGCACGGACAAACGCAAAAGAAAAGAGACGACGGCAGACCCACACGCATTCCAGACAACAATGTTGGAGGTTTTCTTTTTCACCTTTTAAAATTACCAACCCGTTTAGGTTGGGTCAACTTGTTAGAAAAAAGCTCGTGCATAAACGAAGATGAGCATTCCATTTAATGGTAAATGCGAAGAGTTTATCTTATGCACAGGATGAAATAAATAAAAGCAATATGTAATATGCAATGCGTATTACATTCTACACAAAATTAATTATAATGATCTATGTGAAAAATATCTTAAAATTAACATACAAGTTAAATTAAATTTTAACTTACTGAATTCTAGCGGTTTAAAAAGCGTTAAATCAGAAATTTAAATTATTTTTTGAAATTAAATGTTGTTTGAGACTGTGGATAATCGACTTAATCAAAAAGAGGTAAAAAATCATTACCACATCAATGTTAGTATTTTGTATACGTACTTTGACATCATGAGCGGAAAATAAAAAAAATTCTGCTGGTGACAACGTAGTTGTCGAAATATGTACATATACGGGATACGAACATTGATGTGGTAGGGCTTTTTGGACTTTTTCTTGATTAAATTGATTTTTGGTAATGAGAAAATTGAAAATTTAAATTCGAGCTTGCGAGAGGTTCCCAAAAATAACCGAAATGGCAGCATTGTGAATGCGGCTTGCCTAGCACGCATTTCTGCTAATAGGTGCGCGTGACGCAATTTGTTCTGCGTTTTTGTAATGTCGGACTTAAGTGAACAGCGTGCCACCCGATCAAACAGTTGATCAGGTATTCTATTTGGATGCTCTGAGATAACTGAGGGGCCCAATTTGTAGCAGACAGGGGAATGGTTTTTCTACCATGATAATACACCTGCTCACACAGTCTTATGCCCCACGTCTCCTACTTAACCGATCTTGCTCTGTGCGATTTTTTTTGTTTCCACGAATGAAGAGGGACATGAACAGGCATAGTTTTAACGACGTGGAAGAGGTGAAAAAAAAACGGCACAGCAGTTTGCAGCCATAGAAAAAACGAGTTCGAACAATGTTTCCAACAATGGAATCAACGATTAAACAAGTTTATAAAATTAAATTGACAATATATTGGAGAGCTTGTTTTGTTAAAAAAATAAAATACAGGTTTTTATAGAGAAATTCCAGATATTTTCGGATACCCTTTCGTATTTGAAAGTGTATATTGCAATGTTGGAAATTTATTAAGATACCTTGATCTTACGTTATGCTGTAAGTTAATAATAACTCAATTGAAAGTAACAATTCTCTCTATGAAATGCTAAGGACAGGTTCAGTAATGTTTAAATTCCGCGTGAAGAAAAATTTTGCCAAGTATTTTTGTGCCTTTATCCAAGAGGTCTGAGGATGAATACAGCAATAGCGACACAGTATTTATACATGTCCAAGAAGTTTGTGCAAAAATATATTATCTACGTAAACTCACATAAGCTGTTAAAACACATTACATGCAAAACAACACTTACTTGAAATAAGCAACTTTATCTGAGCTGTTATACTGTTTAATGACACTTAGACATTCGTCAAACTTTTACCAATTGACAAGCATAGAAACAACGCATAGAGTAGAAACAGAATGATGTCAACAGCGATCGACGTTAAGTGATGGAAATTTATTCCAAGACTGAATACTTAGAAAGAAAACCTGGTCTTCACAAGACTTAAACGAGCTGTGAAATATCGTCAAACTACGTTTGAAGTTGTTTAAATATGCTCACTTTTGCAATGTTATGCCTTTTCAAAGAAACTCTATACGCTAGATGATTAGGCTATGTCTACTAATTAATTATGTTATAATAATCATATCCGTAAAATACGACGATTATTATTACTGATAGCAAGTATAGGTAGATGTTAAAAAATTATAGACAGTGAAGGTAATACTTCAACAGTAGTGGGTATCAGGTTTTTATATACATACATACATATGTGTTATCTTATACAGTGTGTATCAGCCAAATGGAATAAATTCGATAATAATTAAATGGAAGGGTGTTCGAAAAAACGCTCGGACACGTCGATTGGGATTTTTAGTTGCGTATTTTTTTAAATAAAAAGTTTATATACAGGGTGTGTCATGTAAAAGTGGTCAATACCAACTTTCTTATTTCTAATGCAACATCCTGTCAAATATTAAATTTTTGGATTCTTTAGAAAATTCCAGACTTATTTCATGTACAATGTCCTATACCTATCTTCGACTGTTTCGGAGAATATTAAATGTTTTCAGATCAATAATTTCGTTTACAATTAAAATAAGATTTTCACATAATAGTTTGTTTACCGAAATATTAAGTGAAAATCTTTAATTGTACTTGTACTTTGTTTTAAAATACCTTGCCTTAGCAAAGTGTTGTCAGTGTCATAACTGTTTGAATTTCGTTAACTACATTTCAGCAAAATGGTTCATTTAACAGAAATGCACAAAATAACAATTCTGCAGATGATTGGTTATGGAGATAACACACGGACACAAATGGAAGTTGCTCACTTATTTCATGAGATATTTCCAAATTTACCGCCTATATCCCAAGGAACAATTAGTAAAATAGAAAAGCAGTTTCGCGAGTTTGGGCATGAAAGGCAAATAAAAAAAGCAGCTGCGAATGCAGTAAGTAATGATACCAAACTGGATATTGTGCTTGAGTTTGAAGAAAACCCGCATACTTCTAGAAGACAAGCAGCGTCAATGTTCGATGTTTGCTATTCATCGATTACTCGCACATTAAAAGAAAATAAAATGCATCCCTATAAAATTATACCAACTCAGGAGCTCATGGAAGACGACTTTGATAGGAGAACGTATTTTTGTGAATAAATGATGACAATGTTAGATAACAACGTGATCCAATTAGAACATATTTTATTTTCTGATGAGTGTACCTTTACGCTTCACGGTCATGCTAATCGTCAAAATTGCCGCTATTGGTCCAGGGACAATCTTCACTGGATGAGGGAAGAACATACGCAATACCCTGAGAAGGTTAATGTTTGGGCAGGAATTGTTGGAAATCATATCGTAGGTCCTCTTTTCATTGATGTAAATTTGAATGGCGACAATTATTTAGCATTGCTTCAAAATAATCTCGTGCCAGCTTTGACAAACTTATATCCTGATCTAGCAAACCCACAAGTTCCAGCAAATACGATGTGGTTCCAGCAAGATGGAGCACCACCCCATTACCAAATCAATGTCCGGCAGTACCTCAACCAAATATTCCCGAATCGGTGAATAGGTAGGCGAGGATCGATGGAATGGCCAGCACGATCCCCTGATCTAACGCCATTAGACTTCTACTTATGAGGATATGTCAAGAGTATAGTATACAAAACTAAACCCCTCGACTTAGCTGACTTAAGAAGACGAATAATAGTTGCGATTAGATCGGTCACACCTGAGATGTTGAGCAACTTTAGAAAAAATTTTTATTTAAGATTAGAATGTTGTCAAGACGTTTGCGGCGAACATTTTGAACATCTCCTACAGTGACATTAATGTTTTTCTTGTTATTTTTTACATGATCAAAAATTTTTCAAATTAATCTGAAAATATTTAATATTTCGGAAACAGTCGAAGATAGGTATAGGACATTGTACATGAAATATATCTGGAATTTTCTAAATAATCCAAAAATTTAATATTTGACAGGGTGTTGTATTTAAAATAAGAAAGTTGGTATTGACCACTTTTACATGACACACCCTGTATATAAACTTTTTATTTAAAAAAATACGCAACTGAAGATCACAATCAACGTGTCCGAGGGTTTTTTCGAACACCCTTCCATTTAATTATTATCGAATTTATTCCATTTGGCTGATACACACTGTATATAAAACCATAGAATATGGAACATATGATTGTAGAGTACCAAATTTAAGTTCTTACTTCTTTTTCACTTTTATCATAGCGCGATGGTCGGGATATATGAAAGTTTAATCAAATATTACATCATGTACCAACCTCTACAGATACTTGGAACAACTTATATCGTTCGAGAGGGTGTGATTAAGACCTCTAGGTGAGTATAGTCCATCCAATTTAAATGACAAATTTCAGAAACGATGCTACATATAATTCAAGTGGAGCTGTTCAGTGCCATAAAATATGGAAATCAAAATAGACGAAAAATATTACCTTTAATAAATTCTGGTTATTAAAGTATTTAGAAGACCGCAACTTCTTAGAAGTTTAGTTAATAGATAATTCATATGTTCAGAAAAGCTCAACCCTTTGTCGTAAAGTAATCCAAGATTTTTTGTAGAATTATCTTATGCGACAAAAACGTTATCAATCATTTAGGTAGAGTGAATAATTTCGTTTTTTCTAGTATGTTAATATATGACATTTGCTAACAATTAATTTAAGATTATTTAGTGATGACCAACGGATTAACATCAATGTTTTCCTGAATCAGTTCATATTGCGAGGCGAAATAAATATATAACATATTAATTCAATTTTACCACTGAATTACGCAATAAAATCTTCAAAAATTCGAATTGAAACTTTCTTCATTCATGTTGTTTGAACTTTTACCAATAGTGTCATAATTGATGTATAATTAACAGTAGGGGTTGTACCTTGAAACAAGATATGCGACACATTTTACCGGGTTGTTGCATAAGTCCGTTCGCTTTCATACCATTTATTCAATGAAATACATATTCTAAAAGAGAATTAACGAATATTGTGTCCATTGGTTTCTATCATTTTGGTCGAACGTTCAGGCAATTTCATAATGCCATCTCTCCAAAAGGTTTCGTCTTTATTCTCGAAAAACTTGTCAAGGTAAATTTTGATACCTTCCAGACTCTAAATTTTCGCATTAAGGGAATTGTGTAGAGAACAAAATAAATGATAATCGGATGGGTAATATAGAGGGTGAGGGACAATGTTCCATGAAAACTCCAACTTCCGTACGGTGGTTACAAATGTGTGAGGCCTTACGTTGCCATGATGAAAAAATATTCGTCTTCTATTAACTAAGGCAAGCCGTTTTTAGCGAGAGCTTGCTTCAAATTGTTCTGAATTGATCGTCTGATTATTCGGTAGTAGTTCACAGTAGACTATGCCCTTGAAATCCCACCAAATGCACAACATTACCTTCTTTGGGTGGAGGTTAATCTTTGACGATATTTGGAGAGTCTTTCGTAGACCAAGACCTGACGCGCACAATGTTGTTATAGAGAATATATTTTCCATTTCCAGGAATTATATTCCTAAAAAAAGGTTGTTCCTTGTTCTTTTTAATGAGCTGATAGCAAATGAGTATACGCTGCATCAGATGGGGTTCATTAAGATTATATGGAACCCACACGATTGGCATACCCTTTAGTCTAGAGATGTCTTTGAACTGTTACATGCGACACTCCGATGACGTCCGATATTTCACGCAGCGTAGAATGTGGATTTTTATTCAATACGGTCGTTATTGTGTCCATTGGCCATCAGGGCATATCAATTTTGTTCGGCACAATTGGTAAGTACGGATTCTCCGTAGATATTGCATATATGTTTGGCTGCTTTAGTCGCGTCTTTCCCTTCTGGAAATAAGACAGCATGATATGTAGAAAATGCTTATTTTCTTTCTCAATTTTCACTCTGCACAGGGCCACAAAATGAATTCGCTAAATTAAAGAAACTACACTAAAATGTATCCACAACTGTATGCTACACCTGGGTTAACAGACTATTTCACTCACCTATTCTCCTTCCACTACGTGTCAACGTGAGCGCGCCAAAATACGAACAGACTTATGTAATATTAAAAACGTCGCGATTAAACATATAAATCCATTGTTCTAGTCGTAAATTAAATATATATTTCGGTAAGACTTTAAGAAGCAATAAGTTCATGTTTTTTTTTCTGCCTTTTTGTGTGGTATGCTGTTTTATAGTTTATTTTTAAATAGTAGCAGAATTTTGGTTTGCATCAAAATTTTATCTTAATCAGAAAACATGTTAAAGTTATGAATAAATTCTTTAAACTGCTTTGTCTGTACCTTTGGACATAAATAGAATTACACATTGGGATATTCTAAGGCACAAAGTACGTCTAAACTTATAAACTTCAAAGAAGTAAAACAGGTAGGGAGGATGACCTCTGAAAAACGTTGTTGCAATGTAATAACGGCAGATGCTATCAATGCTATGGGAAATCATGTGGCATTATTGGCATCTCCCCGTGTTCATTTTCGCATGCTTAACGGAGCCGCTCCAAACTCGACAGTTGCTACAAGTCCATTAGTCTAGTCAAATAAAACTTTTTTACAGTTCATGCAACATTTTATTTGTCACGTAAATTCTTCAATATAAAATGCATCTTAGTAATTCTTGATAAGCATGAAAATCATATTTTCTACTGTTAATACACTTAACGAAAGATAATGGAATAGAATTACTAACGTTTCGTCCTCATATATTCCACAATCTTCAACATTTTGGGAAGACAGTTTTGGACCGTTCGAAACATTCTATAACAAAATCATTCATTTGGAAAAATATAATGAAAGACTTCGAATATATCCTCTTAATAACTTGGGAGCTTTTGTGACTGATCCGCCATTGTAAAAGATTGATAGCAATATTTACAAAAATAGTACTTGATCCATATAAGTAGTGATTACAAATATAAAGCGTCTTAAGATACAAATTACTCTGTCCCGAGGTGCATATTAGATTGTTGAAATGGAAACAGCATGAAGTGTCTCCTACAATATTTATTTCTAGCAAAAACATTCACAAAAAATCGAGTGTACGAAAACACAAATAGACTTTCTCATAATGTCTTCAATTTTATTTTTAACTAACATATTTACAGAAATCCTTTTTTGCGAGGTATTGCATCCTTTTCTAGTAGAACCATGCAGAAACTGATTTAATATTTCATATTTCTCCAAATTTCTCAATATGAGATAGATGTATAGGCTAGTTTTGTGGCAGAAGATATTTACAAATTTACATGAAACGACAAAATAAAATATTGAATATAATTTAGCATAAAATATTAAATTACATAATACTTCCTATATATTTTTACCATTTTTGTAAACCATATCTTGAATCTTACATCGCAACATAACGGTATATTTAGCGAAATCTCTTCGATCGTTTTGTGCCCTACATCACACACAAACCGGGAGAAAATAATTTATCGTCGCCTTTAAATTGTTTACCGCCGTGTGAACGATAATTAATGATGGTCTTTTGTTGTGTACATCTTGTTGTCTGATGCTGACTTGAGAAGAAAGTCTAGTGAGCAGAGTGAGGCTTGTATTTAAAGTATAAGTGCAAAAAAGAAGTTTTACCTTTTTGCTGGGCAGAAAGCTGCAGACTTTCTTTCCGAGATAAATAAGGTTTAATCAATATTCAACATATTAAATGCGAATAATAAATGAACCGAACGATTGTAGCATTTTCGGAAAGTATTTACTGCAAATGTAGATGAATGGTATAATTACGATATAAGAGACGATAAAAGCTTAGATTATATGCGGATGTTAATATTATCAAAAATTTTTCTGTTGATAAAAATATTAGAAGCATATGTAATTTAACATTACAGTTAGTAATGCCACTATTTTTTTAAGAATAATTCTTTGGACACTCCTATTACACTACAACAAAATTTTACTTGTCGTCTGTTGCCACGAATTTCATAGCTGATAAAACTTATTTATAACACGCTATTTTCAAATCTACCGTACAGATACTGTTACTTTATCATTTTTTTCGTCGATTATGTGCATTTATTCGTTGAAAACGTGCATATTTTAAACAGTATCACTATGTTAAAACTATTAACGGAAGTTTTTTCGCCATGGACAGTTCAAAAAGATATTTAAACAACCCAAAACATTTTCGTATATATGTGGAGAATATGCATTCAAAGATGATAGAAAAAATACTTCTGAGTTCGTTAAAAGTACCTATTTGCTGTATTTCTGCGTTGAAGCGATGCGTAAAAGCGCGTTCGACTTGCTTCTCTGTCAGTATCTAAAAGTTCACCTGCATGATTAGTAGTGAAGATTTGCAATTAGTGTGCAATTAGTGTAGGTCGAAATGAAAACACATCACGATCTATCACATATAAAGGCTTGGAGTCTTATAAGCCAATTGGAAAGAAGAGGACCGCAACAAAGTGTTACAAGTGTTTGGAATAAAGCCAAAGCATAATTTCTAGTCTTTGGAATCGTTTTTTTGGAAATTGAAAGTACTCAACAAAGGAAAATCGGTCAACATCAACATCACACTAAGAAACAATTAATACTTGCCACATTTGGTACGTCTTAATACAACCCAGATTATATATATTTACTGCTATCACTGAGACACTACTATCATAATAAAAAAATTATTCATATACGTCTGGCTTATATGTCCGAAGAAAATTGGTTTGGATTTCTATTATTTCAGGGTATAAGAGTTCGTAGAATGTGAGCAAATGAGCATATCAATTGAATCATAATAAAAAAATGGGAATGACCTCAATATAAAGGTGATGGCGCCGGGGTAAGTACTTTAAGCGACCTTTACTACATAGAAAGTGGAGCTCTGTTCAGATATATGAATGAGATTCTGCGACCCATCATTATATTTCGTATGGACAGCAGTTGGAGAAAATTATTATTATTGACGATAATTCTCGTCCATTTTGGGAAAACATCATATAGATACATAGAGAGAATAGGGTGGCCAATAGAACATGCTGGTGATGTTCGAAGATGTGGTACTGTACGAAATATGTTACCAAGAGCGCTTCAAGTGTTACAAGGAGGAATAGGATATGATTTCTCAAGAAATGTTTGATATGCTTTTTTTTATTTAGTATCATTTTTATGGAATAGTTGATAATTGTCTTGAGCAGTGCATTTCTTTGTCGATATGGTATTTGCTTCTGTCTTCTTTGTTGTGTATAGGTCAGATTGCTTTTCTCTATTTTCTTGGCAATTTCTGTCCTCTAAATTTAAGCATCAACAAAGGGTATTATCAAGAAAAGATTTTGATTTATTAAAAAAAAATCATTTTTTATGGGGTTTTCGCATTTATAATATACTCATGTGAAGGAATAGTAGAATGAGATTTTCGTTTTAAATTATTTTGAATTTTATGTTTCGCTTCAATTAAAGTTTCATTGTTTAATAGAATGAGGATTTTGTAGCTTATAAACCATTGCATGGGCTGATTAAAGGATTATTGATATAAACAACAGAAGAAGTAATATAACATATATTAAATGGCCAAAACACAGTAAATTCGTTAATATTAAAATAACGTCAGTATTAAATAGTTTGTGAGATATTAAAAATCAAATTTATCAACACATTGTATTGAGTCTCACATTAATCATTACAATCATTTATAGCAAAGTAACAAAAGAAAACAAGAACTTTCTAACGAAATTTAAGATGATCAAAAAAAACATTAATAAATTCTATAATCTATTAAATTAAAATTTTACACTTGACTTTAACTATTCTAAGTTAACTGTCTGAGTGTTCTCCTCGGCTGGGCGATGTTTCTCGTACCACGGGAAGGGGTGTCCTAGGTTCCCGTTAACCGAGTTGGAAAAAAAGGGAAAAACGAAACCAAGAATACGAAACCAAGTAATAAAATACTATTTTAATAAAAATAGGAGAAAATCCCGTATGAAAAAAACTCTAAAAGAATAAACGATAGTAAGATACATGAATGTATTGGGTTGGCAACTAAGTACTTTCGGTTTTTACTGATAGAGAGCGTTGCTTTATTTTTTGTATAACGTATGTTAGTGCTGTACTTTACCGTTTGTCGCGTGATACTGGTCACATTGACGTAACTTCAGAAGCAAGTAGTGCGTGATTTTTATTAAAGCTGTTAGTTGTGGGTTAATTTTAAATGGAGTGCAGAAACGAACATTTTCGACATATTTTACTATTTTATTTCCGTAAATGAAAGAAAGCTGCTGCGGCTCACAAAAAGATATGTGAAGTTTATGGTGCTAATTGCTTAACAGAGCGCACGTGTCAGAATTGGTATAAAAAATTCCGTTCTGGAGATTTTTCCCTCAAAGGTGAGCAACGTTCTGGTCGGCTTACTGAAGTTGATGATGATCAAATCAAAGTCATATTTGAAGGGGATCGTCATATAACTGTTCGAGAGGTTGCGGAGGCTCCATGTATCGCACACAACAATTGAAAAACATTTAAAATGTCTTGGGCTAGTTAAGAAGCTTGATATTTGGGTACCTCACGAATTGAAAGAAATTCATTTAACACTAAGAATCAACTTTTGCGATATGCATCTTAGACGAAATGAAACCGACCCTTTCTTAAAAAGAATCATCACTGGTGATGAAAAATGGGTCCTGTACAGTAACATAGTTCGAAAACGATCATGGAGCAAACACGATAAACCAGCTCAAACCACATCGAAAGCTGAATTGCATCCAAAAAAGATCATGCTGTCAGTTTGGTGGGATTACAAAGGTTTTGTGTTTTTTGAGCTGCTTCTAAGGAATCAAACGATCAATTCTGATGTTTACTGTCAACAATTAATAAAACTGGATGAAGCAATCAAAGAAAAACGGCCAGAATTGTCAAATCGGAAAGGTGTAGTTTTCCACCAAGATAATGCAAGGCCTCACACATTTTTGGCAACTCGTGGGAAACTATTGGAGCTTGGCTGGGATGTGATGCCACATCCCCCATACAGCCCTGATTTAGCACCATCTGATTACCATTTATTTCGAAGTTTGCAGAATTCTTTGAATGGTAAAACTTTCACAAATGACGATGACCTTCACTCGCACCTGGTTCAGTTTTTTGCTGATAAGGACCAGAAATTTTATGAGCGCGGAATCATGCAGCTGAAAGAAAGATGGCAAAAGGTCATTGAGCAAAATGGAACATATATAATTGATTAAAAACTATTCTTTGTTTAAAAAAAAAGTGTTTTATTTTATACTACAAAATCGAAAGTACTTAGTTGCCAACCCAATATATGGCGTCACCACAATAAAACCTCCACGGATTTATAGTACATAGAACAAATATAATGCGAGGGTTAAAAAAACATTAACGAAATGAAATGATTTACAAATATGCCCAATGGGATAGATATTGTTACGGCGGTAACAATTTCTTCGCTTTTTAAAAGTAAAAAATAGTGTGTGACTACGCTAATGAAAAAATAAAAGTATTTTTTGGGTCAAACAAGTATTTCAAATTAGACAGTTCTATTTATATAATTCGAGACTGGTATCTTTTCAAATCATCTTCATGTCGTTTCGTTTTCTGTATGTATAAACAGATATATCTATCTAGTTTGTGGATAATAATCGTTAAAAAACGACTCTAATTACTGTACTTCCTTCTTAGTTTCAAGGCGTTACACAGAGCTTATTGCGTTACATCTTGACAGTCATCAAGTTTACGCTCGAGGGATTCTTGCTTGTTTGCATCAGGCCATTCGAACAGTAAAAAAAGAAGAAGAAACCGTCCATTGTATTAGTCAGTACATCATGTCGACGAGCAATAAGAACAAAACTTCTTAGACATGTAAATTTTATTTTTGTGTATGTAAATGTATTTTATTACGAGTATGTAAAATGGATTGTAAATCATATTAATGGGATTTAAAGAAAGATACTGATAGTAACCACATATGTATAAGAGTGACTTAAGATGTACGAGTGTTTCCTGTATCTAGTTGAAATACAGTGTGTTAATGAATCAGGGATATTTATTTCACAAGCAATCGTTATAGATTATTTAGATTTTTGAAAATAAATTTTTATAAATCGAAATAGCTTTCATACGTTTGAACATACTTCTGTCATCGACTAACACACCATTAAAAAATCACTATCTTTAAACAAAAAGGTTTCTTTGACGTAAAATATTAATTGGAGGAATTACAAAGCAACAGCTTTATACAAGTTAGAAACAAGGATCAAAAATAAAAATTGCTCGAGGTTTTTGAACATAAAATATTAAAGAGGGTATACGAAGGTTTTGGAAAGGAAACTGAACAGAAAGAAACGAAGACATAA
The DNA here is from genome assembly GCA_031893035.1 of Dermolepida albohirtum. Taxonomy (NCBI): domain Eukaryota; kingdom Metazoa; phylum Arthropoda; class Insecta; order Coleoptera; family Scarabaeidae; genus Dermolepida; species Dermolepida albohirtum. The sequence goes on from JAVIWB010002715.1 coordinate 329,480, forward strand.
TAACAGATTCATTAAAAAATCTACAATAAATTGCGTTATCGAAGGACAGAAAATAAGCTACCTGAAGTATGGAATAATACTACCAAAAACCAAGCTGAGAAAATACGTTTTGTATAGAGGAATGAAGGAAGTACAGAAAAGATTTAGAATAGAATTTAATCGAAAGGGGGTAGTACAATAAGGGAAAGAAAAAAATGAACAACGCGGAAACAAATTATGAATCAAAGCATGCACCTTGACTGTTTTTTCTTTAAAGCCCGAGACATATACACTATCGCTCTTAAATGTTTGGTCACTCGCATTTAACCGGCAAATTGTAACAAAAATCAAAATTGAAATACTAATATCTTTTTATTATTTACGTATGTCAAAAAAATATATTTTTACATCTAAAATAAATTTTTGTATAATATATTTAACTAAATTTTAGACTCGTCTATATGACCGCCTTTATTTTTAATCACTGCAGCACAGAATCGAGGCATTGTTTCGTTTAATTTTCGTAATGTCTCAGGATTTATTTTACTCCATGCCTCTTGCAGGTTCTTCCACATATTAACAGCAGATGTGGGGGCCGATTTTCTCACCTCTCGATCAAGTTCTTCCCACAGCAACTCGATGGGATTTAAATCGGGACTCTGGGGAGGCCACGCCATAACTTTTATGGTTCCCTCGTCCTTCAATTTCTGCAAATATTCCCGGCATGGTTTGGAAGTGTGTTTCGGGTCATTATCTTGTTGGAAGATAAAATTCTGATGCGAAATTTTAATTCCAGAGGGTATAGCGTTTTCCTCCAATATGCGCTTATACTGTTCTTTTTTTGGTACATCTTCGATTTTTACGAGATCGCTCACATTTGGTCCAGTAAAGCCCCTCCTTTTAATGACTAAACCTCCATCGTGCTTAACAGTAGAGGCTATGCATTCTTCCCGGGCACGCTCACCCACAGGTGTCTTCACGTAAACACGTCTTCGTGAACCGAAAATCTCGAATCTGTATTCATCGGGCTACACTACTTTATTCGTCTTTTATGGTCCAATTTTGGTGATCGCGTGCGCACTTTAAATGTTTCTACTTGTTTTGTTTGCGTAGAAGCGGCTTCCGAATTGCAATTCGTCCACAAAGACCGGCTTTTTTTAATCGCCGTTTAACTGTGGAAACACTTATGGGTTTTCGACGAACAGTATTCATTTCTGCTGTGATTTCTGCGGCTGTTTTTCGTCTATTTCTCTTCTTTCTTATCACCATTGCAAGATCTTCTGCTGAGGTTGTTTCCCTTGGTCTCCCTTTTCGAATTCTGCTCAACAGACTTCCACATTCGCGATGTTTTTTGATGATATAACCCACGGTGGACTGACTTAATTTGAGTTCTGTGGCAATTTCGTATGCGTATAAACGATTGTGTTTCTACACTCAATTCTTTCCGTTTGGGAATTTCTAACCGATTTAACTTCTTCGATACACATGATATTATCACTATGAGCACCTCAGAAAAACTAACAGCAATTTTGCCAAAATACCCAAGTATAAATACTTAATAGTTTACCATAACACCCTACCTTAAAATAAAATCATAACAATCAAAAATTTCCAAGAATTGAGAGACCTAATCCCTTAAGTGCAACTATTCTACCTGAAGATTTATTAGGGGATTATCATTCATTGTGAAGAATAGGGTAATCGCATAATTATATTTGAATAAGCTTTTATAGATTTTAATACTTATGAGCGGTAGTGTATATATGTATATATATATATAGTCCGTCGCAGAGAAAACTGAACTTTTTTAAGTTAGATTATATACGTATATTGCACGTGGTGTAAAATGCGCTATATTTATAAAAACAGGTGCAATTCGTGTTGGACGTTGCCTTAGGATGTTATCTAATAAAGAACGAATTTCATAACTGAAAAAGTATCCAAGACCAATTACTAAAGTTAACTGAACTTTTTTAAAATAGTAAATCTTGTGGTGCCATCTATTAAAAAAAAGATGCGGTAAGGTAAATATCATGATATTTGCATTATTAGAAGCATTAATTTTGATTTGTAAAAATCAAGATTATCAAAGTAAACTTTTAATTTAGCCGTCATGTAAGGTACGGTGACAATAATCTCAATTTTTTAAATTTCGCAAAAATCGATGCGTTTCGAAAGTCATTGTTTATAACAAATACTTGTGTGCTGACATTTTTGAATGTCTCAAAAACGATTTTGATGCCATCATAGTAGTGACTTTGTATTTTCTAGTACAGGACTATTGTTTTACGTACCTTATATGACGGCTAAATTCAAAACTTTACTTTGAGGATAATCTCGATTTTTATAAACTTCTCAAAAATTTATACTTTTCGGAAGTATTTTGTACATAACAAATGCTCGTATGCTGATATTTTGAAGGTCCTAAAAATGATTTGGATGCCAATCTTTTGACTTAATTTTGAAAGATATACAATAAATAAATAAAAAAGTTGAAAACCATGTCAAAATGTAAACTTTTGAATGAGTAAATGGATTACCTCCAAGGTTTGAATGATTTTGCAAAAAGAAGATAATGAGTTTGGATTCTAGTATTTCCGAACTACTGTTGCATATACTGACGAAAATTCGGTTCTTTTCAAAGTTATTGTACATTAACAAATGTTTACTTAGAGGTTCTAAATACTACCAACAAATTTGTTCTTTCGAGAGAGGCATTAGCAAGAAACAAGCCGGGTCTTTCATATAGATGAATGATATTCGATTCCCATGTCTCGCCAACATCGTCGGATCTGGATATAACAAGTTGTCTGGAACGTATTTTGTATAGAATATGTGAATGTATAGAATTAGTGTTATCATTTTTTCAGTTTAGTATTTTGTTTTTTAGGGAAAAGTGCTATATTATATTGTTTAGAAATGAAAGACCTAAATTTAAAACAAATGAACAGAGAACGACATTGAAATATTTTTTCCGTGGTGAATGTTCGTTGGTGATAAATTAACTGCAATTTGGGGAATTCGAATGATTTTGTTTGTGTAAGTATTGTTGTTAATTTTTTGATCAAAAAATTAACTCGTATAGATTTTGGAGCCATAATGTTTTATGAAAGGAACAAGGCAATTAAGGGCTAGTCATTTTTTATTTCAGCGTTTTGAAAAGAGTATGTATTTTCATTTACATTGGAACAAAATCTTTAATTTGCCACCCTTAAGCATTTTAATTGAACACCGCCCAGAACGTATCGTGATCCATCACAGCTTTGCATATATAGTCAGATCGTATATCTAACTCAACATAATTTTACATGTACATATATAGATATTGATTTCAATACTTCCTCAATTTGAATATGAATGAAAGACGGGACACAATAATATCTTGATGTAAACAGATGGTTGCCAACTCGCTATTAACAATACGGAGGTATAGCGAAGGCAGTAAACCACAAACGTCACGAATGTAAATTTATACTGTGGGGACGACCTGTACAAATCATTATCGTCTACATCTTTCAAATTGGAAATCGAAGAAATTCAACACTTCACGTTCCGAAGTCATAAATTTATCGATATGAATATATTGTACACATGTACGTCATGTTTGTACATATGGCCGTATGACATACAAATAGTTGTATTTGAAATTTCTTAAAAGGTCATTGAACACTAACATGGAGTACGTGCCAAATGGATAAGCGTTTTAAATTTCTTAAGGCATTTTATTACAAACACAAAAAAATAATCACGGTCGAGGTTCTTTGCTTCAGTACATAGAAAATTATATTACTAATTAAGCACTTAACCAAATGTCAATAGAGAGTTCTTGCGTAGTATCTGCAACAATGGATCATTAAATGTTGCGTTAAATAGAATTAGAGTTTTATCTAGGTTTATGTGCAATAGAAAATGTTACATTTACATGCTTCAAGTAAATAAAGTTTTTGAGTAGAGTTCATTGCAATAACTTTGTCGGCTCATTTATTACAACTCGAAGTGGATTATGTATATATAATAATTTAATGTTGAAAATTATAAAGAATTAGCTATATATTTATATACACTACCGTTCATAAGTATTTGGGCACCCATAAATTTAGAAGAAATGATTAAAAGCACTAGTGAAAAAATGAAAATATATTTATTACATGTACATACATAACTAATTACAGTATCTGGCAGTAGAATTACATATTATATTTAAATTTTCGATTCATCTATGTGACCTCCTTTGTTTTTTATAATGGCAGCACATAATCGCGGCATTCTTGCAATTAGTTTTGCTAATGTATCCGGTGTCATGCGGACCCAAGCTTCCTGCAGTTTCCTCCACAAATCAGCCTCCGATGTTGGTACTGCTTTCCGGACCTCCCGATCAAGTTCCTCCCACAATAACTCTATTGGATTTAGATCGGGGCTTTGGGGAGGCCATAACTTCGATGGATCCTTCCGCTTCCAAGAGTTGCAAATAGTCTTTGCATATTTTGGATGTGTGCTTTGGGTCATTATCCTGCTGGAATACAAAATTCCTACCCAAAAGTCTTAATCCTGAAGCAATAGCGTTGGTCTCCAAAATGGTTTGATACTGCTCTTTCCTTAGTATTCCCTCAATTTTCACAATATCACCCACGATAGTACCACCAAAACAACCCCAGATCATCACGGAACCACCGCCATGTTTAACCGTAGGCACAATACATTGCTCTGCCGCACGCTCACCTGTAGATCTCCGAACGAAAACACGTCTTCTGGACCCGAAAATTTCGAACTTTGACTCATCGGTCCACAAGACTTTACTCCACTGTTCAACTGTCCAATGTTGGTGTTCACGAGCCCAGTTTAAGCGTTTCCGCTTATTCTGTTTGCGCAATAACGGTTTTTTCATTGCAATTCGTCCGTACAAACCTGCTTTGTACAAGCGACGTTTGACCGTTGTTACGCTTATTGACTTTGGACGGTCTGCATTGATTTCTGCAGCGATTTCTGGGGCTGTTTTCCATCGATTTCTTTTGCTTGTGATCACTATTGCACGATCCTCAGCAGAAGTTGTCGCTCTGGGTCTCCCACTCCGTGATTTATTGAGAACACTGCCACTTTCTCGGTATTTTTTGACGACATAGTCTACGGAAGTATTATTTAATTTTAATTGTTTCACAATTTGCCGGTTGCTTTTGCCATCTTGATGGTGCTCAGTTATAAGAGAACGCGTTTCAATGTCCATCTCTTTTCTTTTCGGCATATTTAACGATCTGAACAACACTACTAGCACAGGAATATCTCACAACGAATACAGAAACGTAACTGAGGGCAATTTCAAAAATATAACATGAAACTCGCCCGAGGTCATTAAAACATCATTACTAAACTTATCCTTCAGTATCCTTCACAGAAAGACAATTACAAGAACTTGGAGAAACTTTTATTGCGCTAATCCCCAGGTAGTCCCAATAACAAATTTTGGTTTATTGTAGGTAATAAAGTAATACATAATGTTACTTATGCAGCCTTTCTGTAGATTTAATACTTTCCTTATATCTATCCAATATTACAAGAATGAATTTCCTAGAAGCTATGCTGTTCAAATAATTTTATAAAATATGGGTGCCCAAATACTTATGAACGGTAGTGTATATATATATATATATATATATATATATATATATATATATATATATATTATGAAAGAGACTAGTTTTGTCAATATTTTGAAGTAATTTATAATATAATAAAATAATAAGTTTTACTATTATATAATTTTGGAGTATTATTATAATTATTTAACAGTAGTTATTTAAAAGTTACATATATTGAAGATTTCCTTAATTTAAAATTTCTAATCACATGTACTTAGATAAAATTAAATTAAAATATTGTATTTTTTTAAATGGTAGTCATTTGAAATACAAAACATTAAAATATATTAACTCTTCAAGTCATATAAAGACTGGCCGTATGCCCTGAAACATGAGTTCAATAAATAAAACAAGGTAAGTACCAAATTTACTTAAGCAAGTCATATTAATTTTATTTGAATAATTGTTAAAGTAATATATACTTATTTTAATTTGATACTGTCATGATTCAATATACAGTACCACGAAATTGAATAATTTTTTTCTTTACATATTGTATATATACGTATTCTTATGATATGGCGAATAAAGGTTTTTAATTTAAAAATAGAGGTGATTTTGAAACCTCACGTTGGATCGCCAAAATTATTATGATATGATGTATTTTAAATATAAATAATATAAAAAAGTAAAATAGATGAACATGTTTTTGAGATAAATGAATCATGACAGTATCGAATTAAAATAAATATATATTATTTTAACAGTTATTCAAATAAAATAAAGATGACTTACTAAGTAAATTTGATACAAATTTTTTTTTATTTATTGAACTCATGTTTCAGGGCATACGGCCAGTCTTTATATGACTTGAAGAGTTAATATATTTCAATGTTTTGTATTTCAAATGACTGCCATTTAAAAAAATACTATATTTTAATTTAATTAAGTACATGTGATTAGAAATTTTAAATTAAGAAAATCTTCAATAGATGTAACTTTTAAATAACTACTGTTAAGTAATTATAATAGTCCAAAATTATAGTAAAACTTATTATTTTATTATATTATAAATTACTTCAAAATATTGACAAAACTAGACTCTTTCATAACTAACTTTTAATTTTCAAACAAATAAAGTAAAAAATAGTATTACATTGCGTACATAATCCACTGTACATTGCATATATATACATATTGCTAATTCTTTCTAATTTTCAACATTAAACTATATATGTATATATAAGAATATAAATACAGTACAAAGGGCTGTCAGACAACTAAACAAAATTTTATTAAAACAAGAACCCTTGCACAACGAAATTATGATATTTTCGAGAGCTGTGTTGCATCACAAAGATGGGCAAGCACGCGAATTGTAAATGAAGTTAATAAAAAACATGAATTCATCTTAACACAACTAATCTCCTGTGTGGACATCGCCTTTCCTCTGAAAACCAGACCAGTCAAAGTGAATAAAGTCACTCAGTCAATTAGAGTGAGTAACGAACTCAGACAGATTAAGGAAACGCTAACTCTTCTACAGGAAGCTTACAACCGTTTAGGCGGTGATGACCTAAAGAATATATTTAATAATTACAAAAACTTCTATCTCAGAAAAACAAAAGAAGAAAAAAGAAATAATTACCTCGAATATATATACATCTCGAATAATATACAAAAAAGTCTATGGAATGTAATCAAAAAAGAAACACGTACGACCAGGAGCCTTGAGCAGGTACCGAGCTCGAATGACTTAAGTAATTTTTTTGGTACTATAGCAGAAGAATCTCTAAAAACCTCCAACAACTTGGGCATCCAATCAACGATTCCGGATAGAATCCGTAGGGTTAATAAGTCGTGTTTCTTAGCACCAGAACACCTAATGATATAAAAAATATAATTCAAAGAATTAAATCAAAGGACGCCTTGGATATATACGGGATGAATACTAAAATGCTGAAACGATGTGCTGATTGCTTATCTTACTCTCTTTCGGATCTGGTGAACACATGCTTTCAACAAGCTTCTGTACCAAAAAGTATGAAGACAGCAAAAATAATACCTATATATAAGGCCGGAGACCCTACGGATCCTCGAAATTACAGACCCATTTCAGTTTTGCCTGTCCTATCAAAGCTTTTGGAGGCAGCACTTCTGTCGCGACTGGTGGCATTTCTGGAAAAAAATTGTGTCCTGGCCGAGAATCAATTTGGTTTTCGTGCTGGTAGATCGACGATAGATGCCACGCTAGCCATATTAAATTTTATTTGGGATACTTTTGAAAATGAAGAGGTTGCCATGGTGTTGGCGTGTGACTTGTCTAGGGCCTTCGACTGTGTGCAGAGTGACATGCTTTTGCGGAAGTTGGAATGTTATGACATTCGTGGTCAGATGTTGATGTTGTTGCGTTCCTATTTTGAAGGGCGAGGGCAGGTTGTTCACTTTAATGGCGTAACGAGTGAACTAAAGACCACCAGATATGGAGTGGCTCAAGGATCTCTTTTGGGTCCTCTTCTGTTTTGCCTGTACGTCAATGACCTTCCGCAACATGTCACGCAAATGGTTGTGCAATACGCTGATGACACAACGTTTCTATGTAGAGGGAAGAGCGATCAGCAACTTGGAGAAGGGGCTCACGAAACGCTGTCGGAGGCCATGGCATGATTTTCAGCAAACAAGCTGGTCCTGAATGAGGCCAAAACTGTCAAACTGGCATTCACTTCCAAAAGGAAAGAAACTCCCGCGAATGCAGGGTCAGTCAAAATATTGGGAATAAATTTAGATACCAGACTAACCTGGAAGGATGAAGTGGACGCCCTCTCGAAAAAACTCTCTTGTGCAATATATGCTGTGCGGAGAATCAGAACCATCACAAATAAGGAAACTGCAAAAACAGCTTATCACGCACTTTTTCACTCGTGGATGGCATACAGTGTCCAACTATGGGGCGATTCAGTGCATGCCAATGACATTCTTAATTTACAAAAGAAGGCATTACGAATAATCGAACAAGTTAATATAACGGCACATTGTAGACCTATATTCATAAAAAATAAAATAATGACGTTGGCCTCCACATACATATATAAGCAATTGCTGCGCGCTAAACGAGAGCTACCAACCCAGAAAAGGAAAGGAGAGGGAAGAGCAATACAACTGAGATCCAGACAACAAGTACTTCTTCCCAACCATAGGCTACGTACTACTGCTGCCCAACACAAACATTTGGATATGTTTAACAGGTTGCCATTATCGTGGACTGAAAAACCCATTTTGAAATTTAGAAATGACTTAAAAACATTTCTTTTAGAAAACGGATTCTACACAGTGACGGAGTTCCAAGAGCAGATGAAATCAATCAAATATTAAACTGTATGTTCTGCTTTGTGCACACATATGTTTATACCATACTTACACACAGTACATATACACGTACATACACACACAGATCATCATAGACAATGACGTTACCTCTTTATCTGTATTATAATAGATGGTAAAATAAAGCTTATTATTATTATTATTATTATTATTATTATATATATATATATGAGGTAAATTATTGTATAGTTTGCAGCCCATAAAATATGTACCATTTTGGAACACAGTTGTAGAATGAGAAGTAGGCAGTAGATAATGGTCGGCTCTTGTTTCATATTTGTGCTTTACATTCCCATTCGAAAATGCCTCCTTGTGCTTAAACACGAAGCAAAGAAGGTCCAGTATATAAATATCGTAAAAAGTTAGAAGCGAATCCTTTCTAAAGCGTTCCCTGCACGAGTCCCTGCAGCCCGTCACAAAGATAATTCTGAGGGCCCGTTTCTACAAATGAAACACTCTAACCACTTCCGGCGACACACCCCAGTGTATCACCCCATATCTCATAGAAGACACGAAATTGGCGTGATAGAACGCTAGTAGAGTACTCCGATTGCACGTTTTGCGGAGCAGCTTCAGGGTGAAACACACCTTAGCCAAGGTACTGCACATGCTATCAATATGAGTGGCCCACTTTAGGTTTTCGTTAACAGTCAGTCCCAGGATCCTCGCAGAAGAAACGCAATCGAAGGTCTCATTATTTATTAATACATGAGGTAGATGCTTAATTTTATTATGAAAATAAACCAATTTGTTTTTTTCCTTATTGAGGCTTAACTCATTGAACATCATCCAGTCATTAATTTTAGTGAAAGTGTCGCTTGCCAGATCACAAAGACCCACCACCCCAGAAGACCTGACAACCACACTCACATCATCTGCATAAAGGACGACACGCTCCACATTTTGAAGCGTGTTCGGCAGATCATTCACATAAACCAGACATAGTGTTGGTCCAAGGATTGAAGCCTGGGGCACACCCCTGTTAAGATTAATGTAGTCAGATTGACATGTTCCTACCCTGACACTCTGCCTACGGTCAGAGAGATATGACTCGAACCACTTGTGAGCTGTACCCCTGATCCCATATCGTGATAGCTTGTAAAGTAAAATATCGTGATTGACCAAGTTGAATGCTCTCGAAAGATCAATGAATATCCCCATACAGGGGAGGCCAATGTCAAGCGAGTAATAAATAGTGTTCAGGTACTCAAATCCTTTGTAAATATTATTAACAGTTTAATATCTTATAAATCGTTAACCATTCAATGGAATTACTTTTAAATACGTATTGCTATATGATTTACAATATCTTCTAGTAAGATTTTAGTAGAATTTTCAAAACAAAACCTTTTAATATACTTTTACTAATAAATTTTAATTAATATTAACGTTGTCTTTCTTACAATAATATTATTGGATTAACTCGTTTTTGTTTCGAGCGCTTGTATTTATAACCAAATTTTAATAATCCAATGGGATTCTTTAATTTAAAAATAAACAAATGAACATTAACATATTTTTAAAATGAAACGGTTTCAAAATAAATATAACTCACGTTTTGAAATCTCCATTATCAAATTAGTAAGTATAACATAAATTTTATATTAAAAAAATTCATTTAAATAAAACTTAAATATACAAAATTTTATTTGTCACCATTAGGATGCTTTATTAACTTTCTTTTAATATAATAATATAATTTAATCTTTTAATTCAATTAATATTTACAAGACTTTGCTATTGAAAATTCTTCCTTGTATTTTAATATAAATCAGTAAATGTTATCTTAGCATATCTAATTTATAAATTTTGTATCTCATTTTCAACTAGCTATATATCTAAAAATCTTTCATATAATCTCATTTTTCCATTATAATTACATTATATACAATCTCTATGACAATATTTTTTTAACTTTTAAACTCTTACTCATTTTAATTACCAAAACTCATCCAACTACAAAAATTCTATTTATTCTATATTCCAAATTATAACTTAATTAAAATGATTTTAGTTATTGTATAACCTTTTCCTTTAATAATAGGACTATACAAAAAAATCCATCTACATTTAATTATATACAAAAGTGATATATGTACGTATGTATTATATGTATTTATGGATTCATTTATACGTTTATTCACATTTATATTATTAGTTATTTATTGGTTCGGGGGTGTTTCCTCTTTTTTCAGCTAGTCAATAGTTAATTCATTCTCCGCCATAATCGCGAAAGCACTTTTTCGGCTTGTTTTGGATATATGATATCGTCATTTCTTGCGAAGCCGGATTATTTCTCTAGATATTATCCATATTTTCTCTCAGTATGTCTAATGTTGAATTTCAAGACGAATAAAGTAACCCGTCTTAGACTATTCCAGACGTTGGCTATAGGTCTGGAGAATTACCTGGCCAGGAGAGATTCGTTTCAGAAAATAAAGTTTTATAGATTTTGCCCAGCGACATGGTACCCTATTCTCCATAAACATGTAGGTAGCATTTTCAAGACCTAAAGAATCAATATATGGAAACAAAACTGATTCAATCACTTCCTTAAATTTGACCTGGTTCATCGCTCCAGTAACGAAATACACAGGTCCAAGACCAAATCATTACAACTGAAGGATGTTCGACGGTTTTGACGACGGAACTTTCATGGAAATGTTCAGACGACTTTCTCCTAATGAAACGAGCAAGTTCTTTTAGCGTCTCTAACCGCGATTTATCACTGAACAAGACCTTTAAAAAAATAGTTTCCGTTAAATTTCAAATTTACCAATTAAGTATTTAAATGAAATTAATAATGCATATCTTTTTACAGTCATCTGCCACAGGTCTTCGATGTCTTCGTGCTGTGTCGCACATTTTGGCTTTGTTAAGTTTTGGCTATCAATTTTTTTTTATTGCAGGGCGCCGGTTATAGATATTTCCTTCATACGACCGTGATTTTAATGTTCGTTCCAATTTGTTAAAATGTCTTCTCGTAGACTGCGTAGCACCTCTTTAAGAGGTCGCTGTCGATTTTCCTAGCTTTTTTACATTACGATCTTTTCGCTTCGTGTCCTTTTTAATCTGTCGAAAACGTGTACGTCCGCTCGACGTCGAGAGTAAGTTTTCTTGATCTAATTTCGCTATTCCGCTCACATGATTGCGGGAAACATGTTCTCTCCTTGCTGTTTTTAAATGTCTTTACGTTTTCACATTGTTCAAAATTTAGCGCTGTATGCACAACACTTACAAATACTAACTGTATACAGTAGTAAAGTAGATATTCCAAAACAAATAAATCTTTGAGAACTTTTCTCAACTGTCCCCGTGTTTGAAAAATAATTTTCACAGAATCCAACTTAAACATCATCTTAAATTCTAGGTCATTCTTCTAAGTTCATAGACCTAGTAGATGACGTATTAAATTAAAAACAAAGCTTCTTTTAGAATTATGTTAAAAGAGAACCACTCACAAAGAGTACTTATCCACTTAAACTGTACATACAGACATACATACATATGTACATATATGTAAGTACATATAATATACTGTAGACATCACGTTGAATTTGTACTACAAACACAAACCATTTAACTACTACAGACTAACTAGACGATTAAAACTGAATCATTCACGTATTTAAGTAATATTCAAGTCACTCAAACCGTGTTTTTTTCTTTTTTCTTTGTATTACTTTCAATTTTAAGTGAACTAGCGAGTGCATTGTCCTTTAAATAAGTATTAATGGTAAAGTCATATATGTATGAATGTTAGAGGTAATGAAGACGTTGGCGCTTGTAATCAGTCCTTTTAGGAAACATAAATGTTTAAGGAAGTCCCGAAAAGGAGGACGTTATGCATTAAATACTTGCAAGCAATATATCGTCATTATTATCATTGTGTGTATCAAGTACTTAGTATTATTATACGATCCTTCTTTACGATTAACATCTTTATTGTTACACCCACATACTTGTCTTAGCTTGTTTTTCCTCATGATATTATTCACTAGGTTTAAGTGTATGTACAATTATAAATAAGTGCATGAAATATCAACCAAGATCTTTACTACATATTAGACAGTTTAGATATTTATTTATATTATGTTTAGTATTTGTTTATACGTGACGCCCACCGACAATTTTGTAACACAATGAAAAAACTATTGTAAACCACAATAGATTTTATATAAACTGTATTTGACATTGCATTTAAATTAATTCATGAACAATTAATTGAGGTGTAATTCACTAACAGAAATCATTTTACAAATTGCCCGACATATGCACAGAAATTGATTGTTTACTTTGTGGTACATTAGGTTGTTAGAAAAGTTATAAAGCATTTTAGCACTACTTTATCTTTACAAGTGCGTATCTATTTTTATTCTATGCTATATCGCAGAGTTTGGAAAAAAATTTAACGATTTGGTTAAACGTTTAAAATATTATTGGACGTTAAGATCAGTATGCATTTTCACCATATTTTACTCTTTTATTTCCATGAAGGGAAGAACGCGCATCAAACTTGTGAAATAAAGGCGTAGAGACGAATCCGCAACATACGACATGAGAAATTTCAGAAAAGTTAAACATTCATTATTCGACCGAAGGATATGTATGCTCACACTGGGGTGGGATTTTAAAGGTGTCGTGTTTTTCGAGCTCTTACCAAGGAACAAAACAATTAATTCGTACTGGTGGCAACTAGACAGTTTGAACGAAACCATTATCCACGAACGTCTCCAGCTTATTAATCGTAAATGACTGATATTTCATCACGACAATGCGAGACCAACCACGCACAAGCTTGATCACGGTTCAAAAATTGTTCGGTGTTTGATGGAATGTGATGCTACATCCACCATACTCGTCAAGCTTTGTGCCATCGGACTTTCATTTGTTTCATTCTCCTGAAAACTCCTTGCGTGGACTAAAGTTCATCTCAAATCAGGCTGTGAATCAATGCTTTGTAAAGTTTTTCGACGATAAACATAGGAAGGAATTTAGCTCACTGCAAGATAGAAAAGGTTATCGAAAAAATGCGAGAAATAATAGATTGATTTTTTCATATTAATAAATGATTTATAAAAGTTATAGAAAAAGTACACGATGGTTTTTTCGACAACCTACTATAATCCAGTTGGATTCTAACTTTGAAACTTGATATTATGGCATTTCTTTAGACAATTAAATTAATGACTTTTCAGTACTCGAGATAAATATTTTTCTCTCTTATGGTACACTAGCGACAATGTTGAATCTCTTGACCTAAAGCTCCCAGCTTTATGAACTTCCCGAAAAGAGATCATAATAGCAATCAATGTTAATTCAAATTAATATAAAAAATTTTGAAAATAAAAATAAATATGAGTTTGTGAATATAAGTATTATTCGAAACCACATAAGACGATTAGTGTTAGCAAGCAATACTTGGCTAATAAATAACTTGGTACCAAATTACATATTGAGGAAATGACTACATTCGTCTAAAACGATTTTATATGAAAGAGAGAACATAGTCACTAAACGATCAAAATACATTAAATCCCCGAAAATATCAGTTTCCATAATTGTCCACAAATAGTTTAACACGCCTTAGCTAATAAGCAAATTGGTATAAAATAACCTACTGAGTAATAGGTTTCATCTCATATGATTTTATGTGACTGAAGCGAGAAGAAAATTACTAATCAGTATACTAAACGTAATAAATCTAAATAATGATTTTTATTATTGCTACTATACAAGAAAACGAAAAAGGAAGTAAGTATTTACTATATATTGTGATATTTGCAGCTTGGTTTTCTGGAAACTGATTTTAAACATTGATCCAGTCTTGCATGGACTGCTCCAGAACAATCTATCGTATGATGCTAAACTTTGAAAGTTACTAAAATAAGCAGTTCCCGTGGTTTTGAAAGTCGTAGTTTGAGATGGACCATTTGATAATTCCGGCTGAAATTTCTGATAATGTGCATTTAAAAACTTTAGAATAGATGCTATCTGCTTCTGGGTTTCCGGGCTGGAACCGCGTCACTAGTATATCTGCCGACGTTTCGTACCCATTTGTATGGGACATCTTCAGGGCTGAACTACTGCACTGAAACTGGTGTAAGTCGATGGGGGACGTGTTTATGTATGGATAATGGGTCATGGGTCAATGGAGCGTTACGGTTACGGTTGGGTCGATTAGAGATGCAGGATTGCCAAGCGTTATGTAGGGGGTAGCCATCATCGCGGTTAAGATTATTGGGGTGCTTAAAGATCTCTATAGTTTCACGGATTTTGCGACCATAGAAGTGGTTAGTGCGGGATAGGATCTTGGTTGAATTAAACTGAATATGGTGCCCGGTTTCCAGTCTATGCTCGGCAAGTGCAGAACCGGCTATGCGCAGCAACCTAGTACAACGCTCATGTTCAGAAACACGAGTGCCGACAGACCGCTTTGTTTCACCAATATATGCCCTGCCGCATGAACAAGGAATCCTGTACACACCAGCTGATTCTAAAGAAACATGGTCTTTTACGGAAAAAGGGTCAGATAATTTGGAATGGGGTTTGAAGATGGTTTTGATGTTGTTTTTGAGAAGAACCCTACTGATGCGGTCAGTAACACCTTGTATATAGGGTAGGTGGGCTTTAGAGAGGGGGGGAGATGATGTAAGCTGTGTATTAAGTTGTGAGATTTTGGGATTAAGATGTCGATCTATGGTTCGCTGAATATTATGGTTGGAGAAATTATTATTTATAAGAGCTTTGGTAACGTGACTTAATTCCTGGGATATAGAATGCTGGTCAGATATCGTGTTTCTGAACATGAGCGTTGTACTAGGTTGCTGCGCATAGCCGGTTCTGCACTTGCCGAGCATAGACTGGAAACCGGGCACCATATTCAGTTTAATTCAACCAAGATCCTATCCCGCACTAACCACTTCTATGGTCGCAAAATCCGTGAAACTATAGAGATCTTTAAGCACCCCAATAATCTTAACCGCGATGATGGCTACCCCCTACATAACGCTTGGCAATCCTGCATCTCTAATCGACCCAACCGTAACCGTAACGCTCCATTGACCCATGACCCATTATCCATATATAAACACGTCCCCCATCGACTTACACCAGTTTCAGTGCAGTAGTTCAGCCCTGAAGATGTCCCATACAAATGGGTACGAAACGTCGGCAGATATACTAGTGACGCGGTTCCAGCCCGGAAACCCAGAAGCAGATAGCATGGACCACGACCGCGGAAGTCTACGTACCAAATTTAGAATAGATTTTACTAATATGGTTAAAGTTTTACATTTTTTTAGTTTCAGGGAATTTCTTTCAAACCATTTCTTGGCTTCCATCAAACTCATCTTCAGCTGCAATTGTACTACAATTTCCTCGACTAAGTCTAACGAGTATTTATGTATCATCAACAAATTGAAACAATTCACCTGTAGATACGCTAAAAGGCAGAGCATTTGCATAAATAAAGAAACGAATGCGACCTAGAGCCGATACTTGAGAAACACCGCATTCACAGGCAATCCTTTTGAAAAGTAACTGCTCTATGGTACATAAAATCGATTTTCAAGATACGAATGAATTTATTTATTGCCTGTTCTTAATCGTATTCAATTTCTAATGCATGTGATAAGAAAGGAATATTCTCATGGTTTCCTGAGAAACAACGGACCTCGGTTCTTCCCCGTATAGATCAAGCTTGTTCATTAATTCAAGCTGGTTTGCACTATAAAGACTTTGCTCAGATCATAATTGGCTAGAACCATATATTCATTGTTATATAATGTTCTTATTATATACTCAAGAATTTTTACCATTTCTGATGTAGCGACCTTAGTTCTCTTTTACCTTAAATAAATTATGTAATGTCTTCCTATCATAAATAAATATTAATAGTTTAAATATTAAAATATATTCAACAACCGTAATGTAGTTAATAATAAATAAATATAGAAATGCAAAATAGTCGATAGCTTCTAAAGACGAATGTTTTGTTACAATTTGATTAAATTAGCAATTACGTTTTCCTAAAATGTTAATTAAATTATGGTTATTAATTAATATCAACTTTACTCAAAACAATCGGTTTGAAAATATAAAGATGTTAAGTGTTATGGAACACATATAATGCCAATTACAAAACATCTCCTTAAAAAAACAATAATTCATGTATATATGTATATACTATCGTTTTTGCTTACATTTAAAAGTTTTATCATTCTACAACAGTAGTAAAATGAACAAACACAATTTGGAATTGGGTTGACATCTGAAATGCGAATGATCACAATCTAACAACATTAGTATTGTTACATTTATACATAAAACGTAGTAAGTATATGATATCAACGCCATTATCAGTTTTTTGGGAATATCGAAAGTGATTTGTACATCGATATACATAAATAATTATACTTTCATATGACTTAGTTTTGCATTACCACTGTAGAATAAATTTAACATATATTTTCCTATCAGCACAGCTTAGTAAATTAATTGTTCGATTAACACTAATTTGTGCCATTTCATTCTATTTGTTGTTAACGCTTTATATTTTAGAAAACAAGTAAATATTTAATTTACAAACTTCTCAAAAGCTTTCGATAGCCTAGATCATATGTGGGCAACGACCGGCCCGCTGTAAGATTTTATCCGGCCCGCGAGACATTAGTCATATTATTTCATGTCTGATATCTATCGCTAAAAATTATGAACACTACATTAAAATAACACTTTTAAATGCGGCCCGCGAACGTATTTGCATATTAAAGTTTGGCCCACAACATCTCAATGGTTGCCCATACCTGGCCTAGATCATTCATTGTTTCCTTTGAAACTTCACCATTTCGGCTTCGATTGTGTTCTTTCAATTTTAGTCTACAATACATGTTCTATAAAGGATAGTTATCTACTTATTATATCGCACATCTGGAATACCGCAAGGTTCAAGCATGGGTCCTCTATTGTTCAATATTTTGATTAATAATATTTTGCACAATATATCTTCTGTTGAACTGCTTTTTGCAGATGATTTAAAAGTATTTTGAATAATTTCTTATATGGAGAATTGATCTACTCAAACTAACTTAGAGAGCATATCAGAGTGGTATACAGTAAACAATATTTATTTAAACATCGGTCAATGTAAAGTAATGTCCTTTATCAAATTATTCAGTCACCGCTTTTAATTGCAAACTGCGTAATGACGATTTCCAATGCGTTGAGTTAGTTAAGAATGTGGGTATGATATGGAGCTGACTTTTAACGATCACTTTTCCTTCGTTACCTGATCATAGCAAGACCTTAGGTTTTATTATCAGAAACTGTAACAATGTTTTAATAAATGTTCCAGCTTGCAAACTCTTTTCTTTCCCTTAGCTCGTTCTCGCTTTGAATTCGAATCCATAATATATAATAGTCAACTGGATATGCTACAACGCAGGTTTGCTGAATGTATGTGTTGATCATAGAAATCTGCTTTCTCGCTTTAATCTAACTTCTTTATAGCTTAGACATATTTTTTGTAGCATCTTTATCAAGGAATGATTTGATAATAGTTAATTTAGTAGTTCTTTAATTTGTTGTTCTGCTGAACAAAAACGTTTATTATTAGTATTATTATAACGATTAAAATTCAATCAGCAATTGTTTAAAATAGTAAGCTATGATTTTAGTATAAAGTTGATGACATTGAAAAATAACACAGCAGATGACTGTCAAAAAAAAATAATACCTAATTCTAATAGGCCGAAAGTATATTATGTAAGCAATAAAACAAACTTTTCAATAATAAATTTATTCAGATTTAATTGTTCACTTTTTATTAATTAGTATTATAATAACTATTTCTATCAGGCTATATAAACAAGCGGAAAGAATTCAAGGCAATGTTTTTCCTATAGGCATATCATTACTTCAAGAATTTAAACAATTTTTAAGTGACTAATAAGAAAATACATTTTGCAGTAATTATGATTAGAAAGGTCTGCATACTTATTATATTTAGACATTAGCATGTATTTATTAACTTAATAGGAATTCAAGAAATTGCGAAAAACAGCAATTAAGACTAATATCTTGCTACAATTATTGTTTCAATTCTTATATGGCAAAATTAATGTAAATCAAAATATTACTCAATGAGTAATCAAGCATATACTAGTTAATGCCTGTTATGCAATTCAAACATTGTATGAATCAGCTAACTAAAACAGTTTGTGTGATTTTCCGTATACATAGTTCGCCACTATGATATTTAATCAATTTATTATAAGTATTTACATAGCACAAATATCAATTAATCAATTAATAGTATGAGGAATTTTTGTGTTGTAATTTGAAATTGAAACTGCGGGGTGCAAGGCAGTTCAAGTGTACCAATTTGTGCTCTAACAGAAAACCGTAACACTGGAGTAGTAATTATTTGCATTTTTAACTATCTCGTAATATTTTTCTTTCTTTTACATAAACATTTAAACATGCCTAGAATTTGTGCTAGTTCAATTCCACGTTTGTTAACGCCGGACTAAAAAGCGAATAAAGTAGCGATTTATGACTACTGGAAAGTGTGTTTATGAAGATAAAGAATGGTGGTAGACGATTACTACTGCGGATAAAACTTGGATGTAATTCTTGTTATCATTCGAAGATGGAGGGACAGAGCATGCAATGGCTAAAATTATGGCGATCGAAGTACGCCATATAATTTTTTATATTACAAGATGGTGTAGTACCTCATGGTAATACAGTAACCGTCAACAATTATAAAAAAAGTATTGCATCATATAGTGCAAGAACGACTTGAGCTGCCTGAAGGTAGAAACCTTACCATGATAACGTTCGCCCACACGTGACTATTTTTGCGACAGAATTTTATTGCAATAAAAATATTAATATGTTAGAGGCGATTTTGAAGAAGCTCTTAAAGAATGACTTTCTTCATATTTTCACACAATAGCTGATTGGGATAAGATTATTACACTACATGAGAACTATACAGAATGTGAGAAAAGTATTATTGTTCAAGATATTTCTCATTTATTGTCAAACAACATTGGCGAACAAAAAATTTAAATCGCATTGAAAATTTGATAATATTTTTAAAATTTTTAATCGAACGCTTATATTTGCCTAAAGTAGGTGTTGAATCATTTCCCGAGAAATCTTATCCGTCATATTTTTATCTATCATATATTGGTATAAATTTTATGAAATATCCATAATGCTTTTAGATTCTGTTGTGTCAAGAATTATAGTATTGTACCAAAATGGTCGAGAACATCGCGAAACTGCAAGAATTGTCGGTAAGTGTCTTTGTGATCTACAAAAGGTGCATCAGCGCTTCGAGGAGACTGACCTGATAACGAGAAAACTAGGATACGGTTGAAAAAGACCAATTTCTGCAGCTTAGCTGCTAAATCAACTCTAAGAAGTTAGAGATGTAAATGTTAGTAAATGGACTGTTAGAAGAAGACTTTGTTTTGTTAACCTGTTTTGTAGCATAGCCACGAGCCCTCCATTGCAACCGACATCGATTTGAAGATTAGTCTTACTCGAAATCGTCTAACATGAAATAGTAAAGACTAAAGCAGAGTACTATTTTTAGATGAGTTGTGTTTTTGCTCCATTGTATAGTAGGTCATTGGATCACTTCATCACGTCCTACATCTTTTATAGGCTCCTCAAATTCTTACCATAAATTCCTAAACTCTATCGATTCCATCATGAGTATACTTGAAACAAAAAATACTAAAAAATAACAATCGTTCTGTTGCAAATAGAATTTAGATGAAATTCTAGAAACAGGGGACAATAGAATGTAGGTTTACTGAAAAACCGGCATATATATATATATATATATATATATATATATATATATATATATATATATAGTGGACAAAAGTTATAGCAACTCTACAAAAATACTATTTTATTTTACAATTCATAAAATAATCAAATTATAATATATATGATACTATTTATATATCACATATGTTTAATTTCATACAAAAATGTACATTTTATAACTATAAACATGAGTTGTGCTTTATCACTGTAATGAAGCAAAAAACTGATACGGCAAAAGTTAAGCAACTTGATACACAACACTTCTGGGAACCCCCTATATTGTCTGTATCGCGGTTGTCAGGCGTGTTATTTTGTTAGTAGGCGAGATATATATTGAGATCGTATATGACGCATTTGTTAATAGCTTAATCAATTATGTCACGGAAAGTGTATTATATATATAAAGGTAAAAATAATTGAGCAGTATATAAAAAGGTGTTTCACAATATATATATATATATCCGAAAGTTTCGACATAGACAAATCGGTAGTGTCCCGAATGATACAGAGATATGAAGCTAGAGGTACGGTGGCTACAAAATTTCGCTCTGGACGACCGCGAAAAACCACTTACAGAGAGGATCACCGAATTCGTCGCCTATGCAAGAAAAATCCATGGCTAAATGCTCAGGAAATAAAATGTACTGTAAATTGTAATGTCAGCGCACGTACTATACGCAGACGTTTAGTAGACGGCGGATTATACAGTAGAAGACCAGCGAAAAAACCTTTGTTAACACAAAAACAGAGAGCAGCGAGACTACGTTTTGCGAAGGAACACGCATCTTGGTCTGTAGAAAAATGGAAAACTGTCTTATTTAGCGACGAATCCAAATTTAATATCTCTCGCAGCGATGGAATTTGCTATATAAGGCGTCCTAAAGGAGAAAGATTAAATCCAAAATATTACACGAAAACCGTAAAGCACGGAGGTGGCAATGTCATTGTTTGGGGGTGTTTTTCTGGTAATGGTGTAGGTCCACTACATCGCATAGATGGTATTATGGATAGATTTGTATACAAAAATATATTGGAAAATACTATGTTGCCATTTGCCTAATGGAATATGCCACTTAAATGGTATTTTCAGCACCATAACGGACCCTAAGCACACGGCTAGGATCGTTAAGGAGTGGCTAAGTAGGCAAAGAATTAATGTTCTTTCTTGGCCAAGTCAATCGCCGGATCTGAATCCGATAGAGAACTTGTGGGAGATTGTGGATAGAAGATTAAGGCTTAATAAAACGTATTGTAACGCAGATGAACTCTATAAGGCGTTATCAATCGAGTGGCAACAAATTGATCCACAAATACTTACCAATTTGATCGAATCAATGCCTCGACGGTGCGCAGCTATTATTGAAAATAAAGGTTATGCGACGAAATATTAATATTCATTTAAATACATTTATGATGTCATTTTCGTTACTAGTACGTTAAAGGTTGGTACGTACGTCACCCAATAAATTATATGTTATATGGTACTATTGCGCAATTTGCGTATTATTTAGAATATCATACCATTACAAACTTGATTGTATTTTTAGTAAAATGAATTGTTCAATTTGATGATACCACCGTTCGTTTCCAACAAGTCGGGTGGAGATATTTCATGTTGCGCGGAGTGCATATACAATATATATATGAAATTCTAGAAACAGGAGACAATATAAATAACATACATATATATATATATATATATATATATATATATATATATATGCCAGCTTCTCAGTAAACCTAATTTCTATTGTCTCCTGTTTCTAAAATTTCATCTAAAATCTATTTGCAACAGAACGATTGTCATTTTTTCGTAGTTTTTGTTTTATATATATATCTACTTGAAATGTGTTTAATCATTTGTATTCCACGAAATCATCCGTCATATTGTTATCTGTCATATATTGTTATGACATTTAGGATTTTATGAAATAAGTATGCATTGGTTCTAAATGAAACATTTATCGTTTATTTAAAAGTCATGTCTTTATATTCTATTGTGTCAAGAATTGTAGCATATAGATAGTCGAAGAGAGATGCTTCACTGCTTCGGGGAGACTAGTCTGATAACGAAAAGACTAGCCTGCGGTCGAAAAAGAGCCACCATATAAAGAGATGATTATTTTTTGATTTCTTTTGGCTAGAAAATCAACTCTAAGAAGTTAAAGATGCAAATGTTAGTAAATGGATTGTTTTCAGATGAGTAGCATTTTTTGCTTCACTGGATCAAATGAACGTCGACGAATATAGAGAAGACCCGGCGAAAGATAAGCTACATTTTGTTTTGATGAGCGGCTTCCATCTAGTGTAGGTCGGTTACGGCTTGGGCGAGAATCCTTCATAAGCACGCACAGAGTTGGTCTTCGTACAAAATGTCTCCTCGACAATCGACGGGTACATTGCGAAGGTTCTAGATGATCATGTTATGCTCTTCATGATCACTACGGGCAACCATGATATTTTAATGCATGCTAGTACTAGACCTCATTCGATGATGTGGGAGGTGATTCGAGTTGCCAACTGGCTGTCTAGACATGAATTCCATTGAACATGTCTGGTACGAGACGGACTGACATATCAATAGGTACATTGCGAAGGTTCTAGATGATCATGTTATGCTCTTCATGATCACTACGGGCAACCATGAAATTTTAATGCATGCTGGTACTAGATGATTCGATTATGTGGAAAGTGTTTCGAGTTGCCAACTGGCTGTCTAGACATGAATTCCATTGAACATGTCTGGTATGAAATGGGCTGATATATTCGAAACCGTATACCATCTCCAAGAACTGACCAAATGCTAATGCAGGAGTGAAATAACATAGACTAGAAAGTGATCCTCAACTTAATTGAAAGTCATTAACATAGGAAAAGGAAATACACATTTAATAGTGACAAGTTTTTTCATTGTTTTACTTTAATAATGGTCTTAGTAAAAAATAGTCGAGCTTACCTTAAAATGTAAATTTGTTGCTTTTTAAGAATAAACCATAAAAACGAAAAAA
>JAVIWB010002717.1:0-36218 GCA_031893035.1 Dermolepida albohirtum
TCTTTTTCATATTATTAAATATATTGACCAACCGCTCAGCAGTTATGTTATTTATTTGTAACCTAATTGCATCTTTCAATTCCTCAATTGTATGTAAGGTTACGATATATGGTATTTTTTAAATGACCAAAGAGGAAGTAGTCTAACGGCATTAAATCTAGTGATCTTGGAGGCCATGACCCTAAACCAATAACTCGGTCAGGAAGATATTGTTCCTGGTATTCTCTACTATCATATGCTGTATGAGCACTAGCATTATCATGCTGGAAGTATCCTTCCTGTAATTCATCGTCAACAAAATCGTTAATGAATTGTTCTAATATATTTCTATATCGAAGTGCTGTGATTATTTCTTGAGAAAAATGGGTCCAATTACATGTCTTCTTGACATAGCAACCCATACTACTATTTTTATAGGATGCAACTGTGTTTCTTGAAAGGCATGTGGATTTTCATCTGACCATACTCTAAAATTTTGGGAATTCACGTAGCCGCTCAAGTGAAACCATGCTTCATCAGAAAAAAAGGTTTTATCCAAATCATCATCGTTTCTCAAGTTTACATTAAACCAATTACAATATTCAACATGTTTTCCAAAATCAACCGGCAATATTTCCTGTATGGCTGAAATCTTATAAGGGTGATAATGCAGTTTTCATTTAACCACATTTCGTGCTGTTCCATATGATAAAACTATAACAAGAAAGGATGATACAAAATTACCGAAATAAATAAGAACCTAATTTGCAGTACTAAATAAGTACACGTACCTGCTTGTTGAGAAAGTTGTCGTAATGGCTTTGATGGATTGCGTTCCAGACGAGTACGTACATCTTCCACAACCTCTTCTGTAATAACGGAGGTACGGCCAGATGATTTGCCATGACAAACGCTTCCTATTGAATTAAAGCGATACACTACTCGGGAAATGTGCCGAATAAGTATGTCCTGATCTATTTGTTGATTAGGGAACTGATTAGCAAATTCCTCCGCACAACGTATTGGCGAGTATTTCCATTCTCCGTTCCGAAAGTATGCTACCAAAATGAATTTGTTGTGTTCCAGTGAAGACGGCATTTTCGCTGCGTATATGTGAACTGAAGACTTTAAAAAGACTGATGAAGGCTAGCATATAAGTATAAATCATGAATATTAATCACAAAACAAGTTCTGTGCACTCCACGTCAATGAATAGTTAATGACATAAACATAGAGTAGGAAAACTCACTAGAAATTATTAAACTGTTAATTTCAGATAGAAAAAAGGAAGTAAGTACTGATATGGGGCGTGCGGAAGGTAGTAAAAGATCAGGTCAATCATTGTTACTCACCCTATATATATATATATATATATATATATATATATATATATATATATATGGCCACATTTTTATAATGAGAAATAAATAATGATATATGAATAAATGACGCGTGTGTTCTGAATTGATGTGTGCTTTTAATGATGATGATTTTATTGCGTATTGTATATATTTTGTAAATTACATATGAGTGTTGTATGTAAATTTAATACTTTGTAATAAGTGTATAAACTAATAATTACAATTAATACTTATGTGTTTATATCTGTCTTATATTGATAAGTATTTATATATATTTTCTTGTAAGACAATTGTATTTATTTGGCTAGCCCTGTATATATGCGTATTTATAAAAAAGTGATTTCATTAATTATTTTTTTTAAGATGATATAATTGTTCTAAGAAATAAAAAAAATTGTTCTGCTTAAACTTCAAAGTATAGCAATATCTTTTGTACAGATGTTTAGTTCAAACTCAATCCATCTAAATAAAGTTACTAGATTCATATATGTACATGGCTTATGTAAATATACTTTTAGTATTACCAAAACTCTACTATAATATTAATCTAAATAAACTTTTTCCAAGGATCAATTAATTCAACAAAATTTACCTAAACGATATAACAAATTTAATTTCATTACTGCCTTCCTTATCCATATTTATTTTTTAAAAAATTATTAATTTTGATTGCTTACATCTACTTGAAATAAAATTTTTAAACGTTTTAAAAATAACAAATATATTGGTTTATAATTAAAAAATATATAACATCAAAATAGTAACATTGACAAAATTTATTTTAATAACTATACTTTATGTAACACCTATTGCATTAAATTCGTTAGAAAAAAATACGTACTATAATGTTGCATGCATTCTTATGTCATTTATAGAGCGGCGACGAAAGTGGCAATACCATAGTCGGTACGGTAGAACGGGCAATTGGTGCGCAGTGAATGAGATCATTCACATCAAATACAATACGGTTCACGGTTGGTGTTTAAGTGTAAATTATAAACTGCGGCGAAAGTGTCCGTAGCAGTGCCGTGTCTAGACTTATTCTTACACAATTAGTGCTTACCTAGTAATATGTAATTTCATAACCCTGGTAATGTGTTGTGGAAGTAACTGTACATCTGCATCATTGCATACGTCTCTACGGTTGCTTCTGTAAATGACGTCCTTCGCGACGAGAAAATGTTTTTGTATAGAGAAAAAGATCGTTCGGCGTCTATTGATGTAATTTTGGCAGAAAGAAGCTGTTGTTCAAAATCATTCCAGGGCTCACTATTTGCACATTTGTCATAAATAGTTCGTAAAACATGCAAGTCCGGATTTTTTTTTAAAACACTTAATAATTTTTGATGAGCTCGTACACCAGCAGCGTCAGTTAAACTATGCAAATGAGCGGTCACATTTTGCACTATGCATAGTGATGCGTCTAAGGGCAGCGAATCGTTTTCGTTTTGAAGTTTTGTAATTGCTTCTACTAATGGATGGTAATTGTTATATATTGTATGCAGATCTTCCAGAATTTGGGGATTTTCAAATTGATGTTGACTGTCTCTGATTGCTTGGGATTCGGTTGGCCTAAATTTTGATATAACGGATTTAACTTTGTGAAAATTCTTATGGTAATAAAAAGCTGCATTTAGCCACGTGCCCCATCGTGTAAGAATGGGTTCCGGTGGTTCCGAAATATCTGGACAAGTTTTATGAAATTCTTTAAGTCGTTTAGGGGATTTAAGAAACACTTGTTTGGTGGATCCAATCAAATGATCAACGTTTTTATAACTACTTCTAACATTTTCAGCAACTAAATGAAGAGCATGGAGTACACAAGTTATGTGTATTAATTTAGGAAAAGTTACTTTTAGTAAACGTCCGAGTAGTAACATAGTAGCAGCACCATCTGTTACAAGCATGCAGACTTGAGTACTATGAATGTGAAATTTCTTTAAGGTGTTCATTATTATTTGCCGAATATTTGCCGCAGTACATGCTTGTATACGTTTACAGGCTAACAAATAGGGCTGTGAAAATGTGTTGGCTGATAAAATACGTACGATTACGTTTATTATACTATTTTTTTTTAAATCAGTAGTCTCATCTACAGTAATCCACACATTTTTATTATGCAATTCTCTTCTTGCTATATTTTCAAGCCTCTCTCTTAAACGCGGCAAATGTTTCTGTAAAGTTCTTCTTGCAGGTAATTTATAATTTAGCAGATATTTATTCCAGAACACTTGAAAAGGGCGTTTGCTGATTAAACGAAGCGGCAAATTCCATGCAGTCAACATAAATAAAAAATCATAAAGGAATGTTGCATAAGGTATTTCATTTCTTTTGTTCAGTTTATGTATTGCACTGTTCACATGTTTTTTACAATTGTCTTTCTTCCGTATTATAAGTCGCTTATTACAAACCAAACACAATACTGCACATCCATCATACTTTAAATCGGGAAATTCTGCTATGTATTTTCTAACCGACGTAGCAAACGGCACAGACTTTCGCGACATGTTTGTGTGAAGTTATTACAAACACTAACCATGAACCGTATTGTATTTGATGTGAATGATCTCATTCACTGCGCACCAATTGCCCGTTCTACCGTACCGCCTATGGTATTGCCACTTTCGTCGCCGCTCTAGTCATTTATCATATTACTAATTTTAAATAAATTTCTTTAGGCCTTGGCTATCAAACTATTAACCATATTAACTGTAGGTACTTTCTATATTACAATATTATAATACTAAATTGAATATAAACGAACTCCTCTAAAGAACATTTTTCCATACAAAACTGACCAAAATTTATTCGCCATCCTTTTCTTTCTTGATGGTATTCCTTGTCCGTTGTTCGTCATCCATCGAGATGGCTCGATATACATACGTCAATATTTAGATCGTCGGCTTCCACTTTATCTCTGATAATACTTTTATCGATATTTAAAAGTTTATTATTTTTTTATCTTTCACTTCACATTTATAGTTTGTATAATTATTTAAATTTTTTGGTAGGTAATTTTGATGGAGCCTGTGGTTGATTCACTTAATCACTGAAGGTTGATATATAACCCCTTGTCACATTCATTTTCGAATTCTGTATACGTATTTCGACAACTAAGTTGTCATCATCAGCAGATAATTAAAAAGTGTCGCACCTGGTAAACTACGGCGAGAAACACCCGTACGAAAATAAGCTCCGTACCGTTAAGAACCAAAATGTACACCGTGTACATTTGGGTTCTGTGGCAAGGGGTTATATATCAACCTGCAGTGATTAAATTTTTTGGTAGGTGTTATTTATGTAAATATAACCTCAAAAATTGTCACCATATATATATATATATATATATATATATATATATATATGTGTGTGTGTGTGTGACTGTTATAAAATTTTTAACTTTTTTAGCTAACTGACATGTTTACTACACCAGTGAATTATGGAGAATCACCGATTTTCATCACGTTTTAGTATTTATACGTAAAACAGATACGTATCGAAACTTAATATCGCCGAGAGACCATACAAATTGACAATTGCTATCTAAACCTTTTTATATTATAATTAAATGGTACTTTATTTTTTTTTAATTGAAAAATGGATATAATTTTTTTATTCTACCCATATGAATTACCTTAATGTCCCATTTTCACAAATTAAACCATATAAATATGCATGAACTGATAAAAAATACTGTCAGACAAACCCTAAAATCTCAAAATTCCTTTAAATAACAGTTTATATGAAATAGATACTATAGAAATGCATTCATTATTACTTCTATTAAACCAGTAAATGTGGTTTTCAAGTATTAACCAGTATTTATTTTACTGTTAAAATTACGTATTCGTATGATAGTTCCGTTTCATTGATTTTATACATATACTACTACTGTAAAATCAAATTATTTTCATAACATTATATTCCTATAAGTCTCATAAACCTCCTTTAACCCTTTAATATTATTTTGAAACTAGTAAAGGGTTTTCCAATAGGGACTTGACAACTTTTAATTCAATTTGTGAACGCATCCTTTCACTAATCATCGAACTGTCACTGTCAATTTATTTAGTAAACTTAACATTTTCATCATGGTAAAGTACAGGAACGAATAACGTCTGCAAATTATAAAAATTTACTACAGAAATTCGGAGTCGGTGACCGCTACTTTAAGAGCGTTAACTCCGATTTTCGATCGTAATTCTCGCCTTAGTAGACAAGCAGTAACAAGTTTAGTGCAAAAATTTGAGTCTACATATTTGTTGTGTGATGTTACCGTGCCAGTGAGACAACGGGTTGGTCGAAGTGTCGAAAATATCGCTGCCGTTGAAACGTCCGTAGCAAATGATCCAAATCAGTTCCACGGCGTTCTCAAGAGTTGGGCATCGCCCAGACCACTTTATGCGAATTTTGCGTAAAGATCTTGGTTTACACCCATACAAGATCAAGCTGACTCAAGAATTGAAGCCGATGGACCATTTGAAGCGACGTACGTTCTCCGATTGGGCTCTGGAAAAAATGCGCCAAGATGATCAATTTCATCGCAAAATCATTTTCAGTGACGAAGCTCATTTTTGGCTCAATGGGTTCGTCAACAAGCAAAATATGCGTTATTGGTCGGGTGAAAATCCACATGTGCTTCATGAAACACAACTTCATCCACAAAAAATAACTGTTTGGTGCGGTTTGCATGCCGGCGGCGTCATAGGTCCATATTTTTTCGTCGACGATAATGATCGTCACGTTACTGTGAATGGTAATCGTTATCGCGCCATGATTACCGATTATATTTGGCCCGAATTGGAAGATATGGACTTGGACAACATGTGGTTTCAGCAGGACGGTGCCACAAGCCACACAGCACACGTTACAATCGATTTATTAAAGAGTAAGTTTGATGAGCGCGTTATCTCAAGAAATGGACCAGTCGATTGGCCGCTTCGTTCGTGCGATTTAACGCCTCTAGACGTTTTTCTTTGGTTCTACGTCAAGTGATTGGTCTATGCCAACAAGCCGACAACGTTGGAAGAGCTCAGAGCCAGCCGTTTCGGCCGAATTGTGTGGCCGAGTCATCGAAAATTGGGTCCAACGAATCGACCGCTGCAAACGTGCCCGTGGTGGCCATATGAACGAAGACGAGTTTCATTCATAAATGTTTTGATTGTACTTCAACCCGATAATAAAGTTTTTGAAATATCTCAAATGGTCTGCATTTTATTTTGAAAAAAAATTGTCAAGTCCTTATTGGAAAACCCTTTATAAAAAAATTCTTACAAAATTTCTCATGGATAAATATACTGTTATTGTATTTCTAATTTGATTTTAGGTCATTCTAATTACCGTATTATTATGTTTATCTTAATTATTATGGACAAACCAAAATAACATTTTGTACATATGCAATACTTATATGTAAATACATGAAAATCGCCAACTTAAAATCATCTGTGGATATTTTATTTAAGTAGATAGATATGTTTAATAGTAAGGAAACATAAAACCACAAAGTGGGTACCTAGATTTATAACTTTAATATAAGAAAATTAATTCTGAAACGTAATTGTGTATAAATAATATATATTTTTTTAAATTGAATATTAGTACTTGATTCCTCTCATACTCTTAATCACTGAAGGTTGATATATAACCCCTTTACACATTAATTTTCGTGTTCTGTACACATGTTTCGACAACTAAGATGTCATCATCAGCAGATAATTAAGCAGTGTCGCACATGGAAAACTACGGCAAAAATACCCGTACGAAAACATATACCGCACACGATCTATACCGTTGAAACTCAAAACACACACAGTGTGCGTTTCCAGTTTCCCTCTACAGTAAATTTGATAAGAAACGCTATAACACACAAAATATTTTTATTTTTGTAAAATATTAAATTAAAAAAACATTAAATAAAATGAAATATGTCTTCATATTCCATAATAATAGTTTCAAACCATTTCTTCCTTAAATTAGTATCAGTTATATTTATATTATATTATATATATATAAATATTATATTATATTATATTAGTATCAGTTATATTTATATTTTTATTTTTGTAAAATATTAAATTAAAAAAACATTAAATAAAATGAAATATGTCTTCATATTCCATAATAATAGTTTCAAACCATTTCTTCCTTAAATTAGTATCAGTTAGGAATCTACAATAGTAGGTATATGTATACATATGCTATGCTCTAAATGTTATGAAAAAAACTTTTTTTTAGTTTGTGTGATCAGTAATTTAATTTATTTTACAATTATAAATAATATCCTCAATATTTGGAAATAAAAAGATTATTGATTACGAATATATGAAATACTGAACGGCATGATACATATTGCTAAAATAATCAATAACTGGTATTATTCAAAATGAGTAGATTAATAAAGTTGGAAGTTTATATAAGTTAAATGAAATAATAAGTGCTTTTATAAATGTTTCAATAACAAACATTTTCAAGTAATGTCCAGAGTAAAATAACCTTTGTATAGAATTTATCGTAATTATACAATTAAATATTCAATTATTTTACGTATACTCTACGTGACAATTGTACTTACAAGAGATATGAAGGTTAGCATCGATTTTTGCATTACCATTGTTCTATTAAATGTATTATCAAATTTTCTAAATTTGGCAAAGTAAAACCTAAATAATGAATTCCAAAATGACAATATAGGTTATGTCCATAATTTTGAGTTGGGAGAATAAAAACAAAGCATACGTATAAGCCAAATAAACGAGTTTATATACAACAAATTGCTGGTCTTTACAATCTTTAAAACGTTTAACAAAATTTGATGAAGTATATATGCTATGAATTTTTAAATAAAAAAGGGAAGTTATTTTAGTTTCGTTAATTTTGTATGGCCGTATACGTTGTCACTTTTTTCTTACTTATTGTGAAATAAGAAAACCATGAGCACGGAGAATATACCCGGAAATAAATATATGTTGACCACTATGTATCTTACAGATGTATAATATAATTATTATATACAATTATATGAAATTGATTTTTGAATGCAAATCTGGTTCTCGAAAATTAGATAACTGAACTATTTTCAATTATTGGGAAGGCATATTATTTAAATCATTTCCAAGTTTTTACTAATTTTTTCAAAAAGATGAGGTGCATTTTCCAACAATTAAAGTTTTATATTGTAATTATTTGACAGTTTTTCTGTGTAGAATAAATTCTATTTTGTGCATTGTTTAATATTCCTCTTTCTAAAGATATATGTATATGTGTACGTTCACAAAATTTTTATTGGTATGAATGCAATTAAAATATTTATATTTGACAGTATGAACTTTATTTTCTGTCTGTATTTTAGATTATAAATAAAAAGCTATCTGCTTCTGGGTTTCCGGGCTGGTACCGCGTCACTAGTATATCTGCCGACGTTTCGTACCCATTTGTATGGGACATCTTCAGGGCTGAACTACTGCACTGAAACTGGTGTAAATCGATGGGGGACGCGTTTATATATGGATAATGGGTCATGGGTCAATGCAGCGTTACGGTTGCGGTTGGGTAGATTAGAGATGCAGGATTTCCAAGCGTTATGTAGGGGGTAGCCATCATCGCGGTTAAGGTTATTGGGGTGCTTAAAGATCTCTATAGTTTCACGAATTTTGCGACCATAGAAATGGTTAGTGCGGGATAGGATCTTGGTCGAATTAAACTGAATATGGTGCCCGGTTTCCAGCCTATGCTTGGCAAGTGCAGAACCGGCTATCCGCAGCAACCTAGTACAACGCTCATGTTCAGAAACACGAGTGCCGACAGACCGCTTTGTTTCACCAATATATGCCCTGCCGCACGAACAAGGGATCCTGTACACACCAGGTGATTCTAAAGAAACGTGGTCTTTTACGGAAAAAGGGTCAGATAGTTTGGAATGGGGTTTGAAGATGGTTTTGATGTTGTTTTTGAGAAGAACCCTACTGATGCGGTCAGTAACACCTTGTATATAGGGTAGGTGGGCTTTAGAGAGGGGGAGAGATGATGTAAGCTGTGTATTAAGTTGTGGGATTTTGGGATTAAGATGTCGATCTATGGTTCGCTGAATATTATGGTTGAAATTGATGATAACGCGCTGTCTTCTCAAAAACAACATCAAAGCCATCTTCAAACACCATTCCAAATTATCTAACCCTTTTTCCGTAAAAGACCATGTTTCTTTAGAATTACCTGGTGTGTACAGGATTCCTTGTTCATGCGGCAGGGCATATATTGGTAAAACAAAGCGGTCTGTCGGCATTCGTGTTTCTGAACATGAGCGTTGTACTAGGTTGCTGCGGATAGCCGGTTCTGCACTTGCCGAGCATAGGCTGGAAACCGGGCACCATATTCAGTTTAATTCGACCAAGATCCTATCCCGCACTAACCATTTCTATGGTCGCAAAATTCGTGAAACTATAGAGATCTTTAAGCACCCCAATAACCTTAACCGCGATGATGGCTACCCCCTACATAACGCCTGGCAATCCTGCATCTCTAATCTACCCAACCGCAACCGTAATGCTCCATTGACCCATATATAAACGCATCCCCCATCGACTTACACCAGTTTCAATGCAGTAGTTCAGCCCTGAAGATGTCCCATACAAATGGGTACGAAACGTCAGCAGATATACTAGTGACGCGGTTCCAACCCGGAAACCCAGAAGCAGATAGCATGGACCACGACCGCGGAAGTTTACGTACCAAATATAAATAAAAAGTGTTAAAGATTTTCTTTTGCATCCTTTTCCGCAAATGATTGTTTTCGGACTTATGCTGGAAATATTTTTTTAAAATAAAACAATAAGTCTTAATTTTAAAAATAAGTATAAAGTCAGTTGAAGCGGGATTCTGATGCATATTAGCAGTTACAGCGTATATTGACCAAACTTTATTCATTGCAAAATATAATAGTATACTATTTAAACAAAACAAATTATATATCTTTAATACAAAAAGATATATACAATGTATTTTACAATAAAGAACATAAAAATTATAAGATCATCTATAATTTCTACTATGTTCGTGTTTGTGTTTTGGTCTAATAATATCCTCATCAGAGCTATATTTACTAGTATGGCTGCTGTGATCTTTCGACCTATTGCTTTTCTTTCGTTGCCTATACTCTTCGTCACTGGAGTCCTGTTCATATTTCTTATGCTTTTTAGATTTTTTTCTTCTATTTTTATCTTCGTCTCTACTTTTATAACTATGTTCTTTATTTTTACAATTATCGACATCGCTTGTTTCATCGGAGTTTTCCATTTCTTGACATTTTGAAGATGTATTTCTTTCAAACGACTTGGTATCTACTATTGGTTCGTATTTAGTTGATCTTGGCTTGTTTTTCGGATATGACGATCTTTCATATTTAGAATTATATTTCTTACCGTACTTGTACGAACTTTCTGATCGGTGTTTACGCTTCGTATATTTATTGTCATCAAAAGATAAAATGTGAGATTCGTGGGTGAAGTTGTCTTTATATAAACCTTGATTGTCCTCTTCGCTTGAACTGGATGATTTTAATTTTCTTCTATGCGATTTGTATTCTTTCTTATTGGATGTTACTAGACCGGATTCATTTATTCGTTCATTCTTATTTCTTTTATATTTCTCTAAATTTGCTTCATCTAAAAATGAAAGTAGATTAATAAAGAAATAAATTTTATTTATTTTATAATAATTGTACATAATCTTGCATTGCTTACGGACACTTTATGTTGTTTCACCGATCTTAATGGAAGCACTCGCTATTACATAAGTGTTAAAATTGTTTCTCTAGATTTTATAATTTACATATTCATGTATAAGTGGTTATACGATATTTCATGTATTCACAATTTTGTTTCTTGTTTGTAATTTTTTAATTTGCAATTTGAAAGACAAATTTTCGCGAAAAGAATAAGAGGGAAAACATATTTAGTGGGTAAATAGTAAAATAGAGATTATTTATATTAAACATCGTATCATATTTTTTCAAATATATAACAATTATGTTAAAAGAAAATATAGTAACCTGTCAAACGCCCATATTTGTTTTACAACTAGCTGAGTAAATGACCGCATTTTATTAAGTACCATCTAATACCAAAGTATTAAATCGCCGCCGGTAGTCTTATATAGATTTTACTACTTCATTTCATTTACATTAACAAGTTGTCAAAATTATCGAAATATTAAGAAAATACAGTCGATACTTTATATAGATTTAAAAAACAATGTTTTGATAATTGAGTTATATATTATGACCAAAAAATACTATCATACTATAGCAAACATGCCACCCAAGTTACGTACTGTAAAGGCTAAACGCAGATTCAACGTTTGGTTTTGATAATTTAAGAAGTGTAAACCACATTATCACTGTAGTTACACGAACTCGTGATTATGCGGTAACAGAGTCGAGGACTTTACTCAAGGCAATGTAATGAAAACTATGAAACATTCTTCGGCAAGTTTGCTATAGTTTTATTACGTACGATGGAATTGGTCGACAGTAAATTATAGACCAATTCCAATGTACATAGATATATTGGTAACGTTTACTAAATACATTGAAAACATATCCACACATGTGAAGAACATATGAAGGCTGCTATGTACCTACATACATACCAGGTATACCGGAAAGTCATTACCGGTTTTTTCGTAAAAAACTACATAATTTTAAAGAAAATGGAAAAATGTATTTACTCGAAGTATTGGCCATTTAATTCTACACATCTTGCCCATCTTTCAGGCAATTTATGGATGCTATCCAAAAGAAAACTGTTTGTTCTCTGAGCAAAATCATTCATCGAACCAATTTATAACTTCTTCGAAATTGGCGATGTGCCGCTCTGCAAGCGCGTATCCCAATGATGTGAAAAGCTGATAGTTGGACGGGGTAAGGTCTGGAGAGTATGCCGGGTGCAATATTATGTCCCATTCAAGTCCTCTCAACGCTTCCTTGACTGGTTTTGCTGTATGACACGGCGTGTTATCGTGCTGTAAAATCACTTTATCGTGTCTTCGGCTCCATTCTGGACGTTTTTCTATGAATGCATGGCTAGAATTAATAATTTGTTGTCGGTAGCAATCAGTATTAACTGTTACACCAAGTTTCAACAGTTCGTAAAGCACCACGCCACTCTAGTCCCACCAAACATAGAGCATTGTCTTGCGACCAAAATGATTTGGCCTTGGAGTCAATGGATCTTTTGCGCTTAGAGTTTTGGAAATAAATCCATTTTTCATCACTAGTCACTATTCAATGCAGAAATGACTTCCGATCATACCTTTTAATCAGCATTTCACAGACGATTTTTCGATTTTCCATTTGCCTGTTATTCAATTGACGAGACATGGTGTCAATTGAATAAAATGACATATGTGTCAAATCATAACATTGCATACTTAAGCTTAGCGACATCTGTTAGAAAAACCGGTAATGACTTCCCGGTACACCTGGTATATTTATTAACTTATGGGCTATGAGAAACTGAAACATTGTAATTGTCTTTTTGTACCGTCTCTTGCTATAACATTAGTGTCACTTCAAAAAACTTTAGACTTTTCGGTTTGTTCTAAAATAATTTAGAATGAGTCTCCAGTAAAGTTTGAACTGTTATTGTAAACTTAGCGTATTTATCTACAAATAATACTGTTGTTTATAGTTCTTGTAACATTGTGAAGATTTGCTTAATACCAGGTCGGCTGAAAAGTCCCCGGTCTGACACATAGATGGCGTTACTGTTATTAAATCCATGTTTTTTAGACAGTACTAACCTTCAAACGAAACGTGTCAAAATTTGACAGCAATCCGACCATTAGTTACTGAGATATTGCGTTAAGAGTGAAGCTACTTTTGTTATTTAAAAAAATGGGAAAAAAAGAATTTCGTGTGCTGATAAAATACTGCTTTTTGAAGTGAAAAAATACCGGTGAAGCAAAAGCATGGCTTGGTGAGGAGTTTCCGGACTCTGCGTCAGGAAAATCAACTATAATTGATTGGTATGCCAAGTTTAAACGTGGTGAAATGAGCACCGAAGACGGCGAACGCAGTGGACGACCAAAAGAGGCTGTCACCGACGAAAACATCAAAAAAAGTTCGCAAAATCATTTTAAATGACCGTAAAGTAAAGTTGATCGAGATAGCTGACATCCTAAAGATATCAAAGGAACGTATTGGACACATCGTGCATGAATATTTGGGCATGCGGAAGCTCTGTACAAAATGGGTGCCGCGCGAGCTCACATTCGATCAAAAACAACAACGAGTTGATGATTCTGAGCTGTGTTTGAAGCTGTTAAATCGTAATAAAACCGAGTTTTTGCGTCGATATGTGAAAAAGGTCATCAAATATCTAGGCATTTATTTCGCAGACGTCTGTATGAATTCGGTTTAAAATATAAGCATCTCGTTAAATAACCAAAATCAAGTTTCCATAAAGAAGACATGTTATCGATGAGCAAAACTATTAAAATTACACAATTGGTAATTGGAGATAAATAAAATGAGAAATTAAACATGAATTTATGTTTAAAGCACATACATAATCTTTTTTTAAAATTTTTAATAAACGTACGTATTTAAATTGTCGATTTGTTTCCAGTGGTACTTTTGATTTAAATTTCTCACCATACCAGGTTGTTCATTAAGTTTTGTCGTTCGATAAGAGTGTGAAGTTTTCTCATTCGTATAGTTACAGATGTTCAGAGTTGACGTGTCATATTTTCTTTTACAATAGAAAAAATTGAACATCGTGCAGTGATAAAATTCTTTTTTTTGGAAGGTGTAGCACAAATACAAATTTATGAATGATTGTTAAAAATGTATAAGGGCTCTTCACCTTCAATTAGAACACTAGAAAGATAGATTGCTAAAATTAAACGCGGTCGTACAAGTCTTGAATACGAAGCACATGAAGGACGTCCAAAAAGTGCATCAAAACCAGAAATCGTAGCAAAAATACAGGATATGGTTTTGGATGAAGAGTAGTTTTCTCTGAGATAGACTGTGTATATATATTTAAATTGATTTTACTGGTTTAAAATTACACAAACTTTCTGAATTATATTGGTATAATTTAGCAAGTATGTATAATTTTAAACCAGGAAAATCAATTTCAATATATTTTAATGACAGGTTATAGATGTTGATATACCTAAAAATAACATTGGGTGAAATTTATATAATATAAACATGATAAAGGAATATGGCATACGTGAACGTGCCATATAATGACAAATGAAATATATACATCTATTAATATACAATATTATATATTGAATATTTTATGTCGGTCTCTAAAGGAAGATCAAAAGTGATTGAGTTTGTTGGCACCACTGAAAAATTAGTATGTTGGCACTGTACAACTTATTTTGTGATGTCATATAAATTAATATAAAATATTTTTTTTATATTTATACTACAAAACCTATAAATAAATTAGACATTCGAGGATCGTGCATCAAAACTCCACATTAAATTAGCTAAATTCCAATAACAAACTAGAAGACATTCTTCAAATGTTGCTTATCATTATATAAGCAGAATTTTCAGTTTAAATTTTTAAAATATTTTGCAATGATTGTACACCAATATCAGTGATTTCAATATAAGTCAATTATAATTCTTCAATATTATACAACTGGTTAAATTTTATTTCTTAAAGGTCAAAATAAATCTAATCTAATCTATAATCTAGTGCAGTAAGATCTGGTAATAGCTTGACCATTTTCCTCTATTTATTACTTTTAGTTGAAAAATTTCTTTCAAATATTCCAATGTAGCAGCAACAATTGCTGTCGACGACGGTTGTGTCTTACTAAATGTATCCACGTGATATTTGCTCTCCATCTAACTGGTTTAAGAAGGGATTCAAAATTTGTTGTCTGTAGATAGCAAGTCTTCCATTAAACAAAAATAGGGCTAATTTAAGCTTCAAGGCATTGCTAGATATACCAACTCTAATTCGAAGTAAGTTCTTCTCAACGAAAGTGTTATGGTTCCAAAAGTTTAGTTAGTTTAAGTTCACATAGCCACCAGATAGATAAAACCAAACTTCATTGGTGAAAATATCTTATCCGATATATCGTGATTTGAATTGCGTGTAAAAGCAAAAGACAATATTGTGTGCATGCATAAAAATCTCAAAAGTAATTGCTTTGTGGTAACATTTTGCTCATTATGATATTTTATGCCAAAAAAACACGCCATTTGTTAAGGGAACTTTCGCAGACGTAGTTCCACGAAGTTGTTCTATGATAAATTTCATTTTTACTATGCCCCATAGTACCAAAAACTATAATACTACTATTTATAAATACGCTGATAATAAGGCAGAAAATATCAATCTCACAAAACACCTTTACATCTCTGACAATATATTTGAACATTTTTTAACTATGGACTTGCAATACATCATTACATTTAAAAAAAAAACATTGTGTTTTAACTGGTTTGGACAAGTGATCTTGTTGGAGGAGTATAAAATGTTGCATTTTTAGTGTATGAAAAATACAAAAATTATTAATTCTACAGCAGCTTTATTACAATAATTCTTTCAAAAACAATAGAGATTAATAATATATATGAACTCCACCGACATCTAAAAACGTTTAGCATCTTAATAGCATAGACCGAATCAGCATGTCGAACAAAATTATATCTTATTCTTCCCTGACAACAATATATAATCTATTGCCTTTCACTCTCTCTTTCTTCCCAGTTTCTCCATCAAGTTATTCTCTTTGTTTACTCGATGGAAATGAATATTATATATATTATATAAATATGAATTCTTTTTACACTAATGCTGCATACAGAAGAATAGCGAGTCGTAAAATCTCATCAAGATATCTCTGGACAGTGGAAACTTAACTTTCTATTTATCACAAATTTATTAAATAGAATACACCTATCTGGTTGCAATATAAATCTGAATTCGCTACTGAATAATTTATTAGGAGTCCAATTTATATGCGCATTTGCCCACATTCTATGGGTTTTTTTATCCTCTGCAGTAAGAGGAATGCATACAAGCCAAACGTATGCAAACGATTTTTTACTGCTTGTGTTGATCGTAGTGTTCCAGTGATACCAGCAAACTTACTGCGAATTTGGTTACATTAAGAGCGCGATTTCTATGTGCTAATTGCGATATGTATCGATCGCCTCTTAGTGTTGTTCATGTTGACCGACCTTACTCTTGTCTTCGCCGAACATCTCCAGTTTCCAAAATACTACTTCAAAATAAGATCGTGATGTGTTTCTATTTCGGACGACATTCAAAATTGCAAATATTCACTACTAATCATAAAAGTAAACTTTCGGATATTGACAGAGGAGCACGCGCTTTCATATACTCTAGTGACAATTGCTTTAAAGCATGTGTAAACATGTTAAGACACGTCTGTGTATTCGTTTCCTTGTTCAAAAAGGTTGAAACTGGTTTATATTTGTTATCTGTTAATTGTTTTAAGCAGTATATTACATAACTCAACGATAACAGTGGAATTGATAAGTATACAAAAAAAATAATTTACTGTTAAGACTCTCGTCAATCTGGTAAATAACAATCGCTTTTTTAAAACAATATGTAGTGAAAG
The DNA here is from genome assembly GCA_031893035.1 of Dermolepida albohirtum. NCBI lineage: Eukaryota > Metazoa > Arthropoda > Insecta > Coleoptera > Scarabaeidae > Dermolepida > Dermolepida albohirtum. The sequence continues at coordinate 16,962 of JAVIWB010002717.1, forward strand.
TTTTATTAACTAGCTTATATAAAAATGCTAAATAAATATGGTAATTATGGTAATAAATTCTCCTTCAGTTAAACAAATACTATATTGTTTAGACTTTAATGCTACCCACTTTAACTGTACAAACTATGACAGAAAATCCACGATTGTGAAGCATTTTACGCAAACGGTAAATTTACCTGTTACATTTTATTAACAATACCAGCGGACGATTACTTGATCTAGTTTTCACAAGCCACAATTGTGTAAACCTAATTATGACTCTTTACTACATACTAGTGCGCAGCGAATTGGAGTATTCTTCGATAGTGTAGTATCTTTACTATATACATCAACACCTGCCTATTGAATGTATACAGATGTGCCTTTTAAAATAATTCTTGTATAGAACTACAGGTGTTTATTCGGGCCGCGATACTCACCATACGACTGAAACGTGTAAGATGTTTTCAAATCTTATATCGAATGAAGTAGATTGCCTTTCATTAATTAATTTAGTTAACGATCATGTTCCTACACGTAATACTTGGAATTTTTCAATATTTAGCATACCAAAAGTAAGAACTAATGTGGTGGCTAAGTCTCCATTCTATAATATGGTGATTAATTATAATAAATACTGCGCACATTTATTTTGATGAAGAAAATGAAATAGTAGTTGTTATGTGAAACAATATTTTTATTTTTTTAATTATTATATTTAGATTGTCGATGGAGGGTTAACTTATTTCTTTATAACTAGGTAATATGTGTTATGTATTTTTAAGTATGTTTCTACTATACATTCGATTGTTTTTCTTTTTTTGTTTTAAAGAAGATTACTATTATTATACTTATTCAAACGATTTTCTGCATTAGTTATGTAAAATACAATAGAGTAAATTTTCAGATCAAAATCACGGTAATTAAATATAATTACTAAGCCTTTGATTGTATAATGTAGCAACAATTTTAAAATTAGTAATATAAATTATTAGTAGAATATGCCATTGTCCTATAGATTTCTGACCTAGATTATACACACACGAAACTTCGAAATGAAAGGAAAATAACTTACTTGAAAATTTAGAAATATTCAAATATTCCTCTTTTGGTATAGGTGTAACCAAGAATTCATTCAGTGATAATATATTTCGTTTAATAGCTGTTTTAACTATTATTCGTCCAGATTCATCATCTAAACTTAAAACCTGAAAATATACAATATTTTAATAAATCAAATTATGGAAGCATATCAGTTTCCATAATACAATTTATGGCATGTTAGTAGACACGAATTCACTGTTCTTCGTGGTCTGAGGGTGAAGATGCATGCGCTTTTAGCATGAGATCACGGGCTCAAGTCTCGCGCCAAGCAGAAATTTTTTTAAAAATCTCTGTTTTACATATTCGATGTAAAAAGCAGTAAAAATTAGAATTTTTCAATTTCATATCATAAAAGTGTATAATTATAACAATCATGAAAGAATGTTGAAAAATTTTTTAAAGTCATACCTCACAATAATTTCCAACATGCTTTCCGGCGATAATTTTTGCGAATGCGCCCTTAGTCAAACACAATTCTTGTCCATTTTTATCCAATACTTCTGAAGTTTTGCTTAGATTTAAGACCTTGTTTGCTCCTAAACCCATTCCTTTTGGCCTCAATGCAGGTTCACTAATATTTGTTATTCTAAAAATAGATCACTAGTATCTAACAAACTTATCTTAAATTGTAATGAAGACTTACTGTTTTTTATGTTTACCAATACCTGTAGACTCTGACCACCCCATTCCTCTTAACATTGCCATTCCAAAATCACTAACGGGGACATTATTATAATCATCCAGCGTCGATTCGTTTTCATTGTGGTTTGGTAGTTTATTCAAAAATACAGGCAAAGAATATACTTTACTTTCAGTTTCTGCATTATTAGTGGATTGTTCTGTTGCTTCTGAAATTAAAAATTGAAGTAATTATTGATAGCATAATTATGAACAAAAAATAGCTTCCTAATTGTATGTCTTTTTAGTTTTACTGTAGCGTATGTGTAAAAAAGAAATAATATAGTATTATACTACGACTATGTATGTGAGAAAAATTTCCGTAAGTTGTGCTACCAAATTCATTGTTACCTTTAGTATATATTAATAGAAATCACTGAAAAGAAACACTTATTATTAATGTTTTGTGTGTACGAAAATTGGTCCAAATTGCGACGCAAAATTTATCTATTTTAGATTGAAATATAAGAAGATCTATAAGGGCTTTAATTGGTGTAATAAATTTTTTTTTTGATTTGATCTTTATTAGTATTTTAAATACTTTCAAAATTTGCATTATAATAAAAATTTTACTAAAAATGTAGAATTTTATGAATTTAAAATTAAAACTTAAGTTGATTTCAACAAAATTAACAAATTAAGTTGCTTTTAACAAAATTAACACATTGTCTTTTAAAAATATAATATTTTCTTAGAGTTTTTAACTCATTTGGGATTTCATTATACAATTTAAGTCCCTTATAGAATAATGCTGTTGACGTTGTTCTATGTAGTCTAAAGTTTTCGGCGTTTCTAAGCTCATATGGCTGCACCTCACCCACATATCTGATGTTTTCACAAAGATACTCTGGCGCATTTCCAATCTCCATTTTCTGCACAAAGCATATGGTATTCATTTCTAACCTCTGTTTAATATTTAACCATTGCAGTGAATTAAGCATTATTGGTATAGCTGCATTTTAAAATACATCTCATGGCTTTGTTTTGTAGTTTCTGCATTCTCTCAATTTGTGAGTCTAGGCAGCATGTATATATTGGGTTGGCAACTAAGTACTTTCGGTTTTTACTGATAGAGAGCGTTGCTTTATTTTTTGTATAACGTATGTTAGTGCTGTACTTTACCGTTTGTCGCGTGATACTAGTCACATTGACGTAACTTCAGAAGCAAGTAGTGCGTGATTTTTATTAACGCTATTAGTTGTGGGTTAATTTTAAATGGAGTGCAGAAACGAACATTTTCGACATATTTTACTATTTTATTTCCGTAAAGGAAAGAAAGCTGCTGCGGCTCACGAAAAGATATGTGAAGTTTATGGTGCTAATTGCTTCACAGAGCGCACGTGTCAGAATTGGTATAAAAAATTCCGTTCTGGAGATTTTTCCCTCAAAGATAAGCAACGTTCTGGTCGGCCTACTGAAGTTGATGATGACCAAATCAAAGTCATAATTGAAGAGGAACGTCATGTAACTGTTCGAGAGGTTGCGGAGAGGCTACATGTATCGCACACAACAATTGAAAAACATTTAAAATGTCTTGGGCTAGTTAAGAAGCTTGATATTCGGGTACCTCACGAATTGAAAGAAATTCATTTAACACAAAGAATCAACTTTTGCGATATGCACCTTAGACGAAATGAAACCGACCCTTTCTTAAAAAGAATCATCACTGGTGATGAGAAATGGGTCCTGTACAGTAACATAGTTCGAAAAGGATCATGGAGCAAACACGATAAACCAGCTCAAACCACATCGAAATTGCATCCAAAAAAGATCATGCTGTCAGTTTGGTGGGATTACAAAGGTGTTGCGTTTTTTGAGCTGCTTCCAAGGAACCAAACGATCAATTCTGATGTTTACTGTCAACAATTAATAAAATTGGATGAAGCAATCAAAGAAAAACGGCCAGAATTGTCAAATCGGAAAGGTGTAGTTTTCCACTAAGATAATGCAAGGCCTCACACATTTTTGGCAACTCGTGGGAAACTATTGGAACTTGGCTGGGAAGTGATGCCACATCCCCCATACAGCCCTGATCTAGCACCATCTGATTACCATTTATTTCGAAGTTTGCAGAATTCTTTAAATGGTAAAACTTTAACAAATGACGATGACCTTCACTCGCACCTGATTCACTTTTTTGCTGATAAGGATCAGAAATTTTATGAGCGCGGAATCATGCAGCTGAAAGAAAGATGGCAAAAGGTCATTGAGCAAAATGGAAAATATATAATCGATTAAAAACTATTCTTTGTTTAAAAAAAAAATGTTTTATTGTATACTACAGAACCGAAAGTACTTAGTTGCCAACCCAATATTATAGTTGAACAAAATTCAAAGTGGGGTTTAATAGTGGTGTTATATATATATTTATTGCGGTTGTTATTGAAAGTTTTTTTCTTATCCTTTTAAAAAACCAATTTTTTGCAGATATAATCAATATGATCTTTAAGTTTTAATTCTTTATCAATTACGAATCCGAGATATTTGATTTTCCGGGGCTGCAGATCTTTGCGAAGCCCTTGCTCTTTTTGCAAAGTACTGAAAATGTAAAGTACCTCTGATGAATGAAGAGAAATGCGAAAGTAATAAATAACTACTAAATATGGACTTTTAAAATATTGTATTAATAGATTTAATAAACTTAACAAAAAATTATATAAACACAAATTATTTATAATAATAAGATATAAGCACTTTTAAAAATATAAGTAAAAATTTAAAAATATAAGTAAGAATTTAAAAATATTGTTTGGGGCTTTTCTTAAGACTAAAATCATCAATCGAAGCACAAAAATTTTACGATTAAGCTACGTCATTTTCAATTGAAAAAAATAGCAAGGGCTGAAAAACGTTGTTCTGTCATCGAATTCCTCAAATATGTTTTAATAATTTTTAACCTCGAAAAACTCCTTTCTGCGGGCGCAACTCTCACAGGTGTAGCGGCAGTAATTCTCGGGACTACTTGGATATTGGAGTACACCTTAATTAATTTGCTTCTATTATATACTTCAGTACCGAAGTAATATTGTTATTGCCGCCATATGCACGGATAAACATCTTTAGTTATTCATACAATTTATGTCCATCAGTATCAGATTTCATATTCAGATTTATACATGAAATCAAATATGTCCTCATGCTGCTTAAGTGCCTCAAAAGTTGGTTGACAGCCTCTGCGCACAGTGTTAATAATAATCACATAATAATCAATAGTTGATTTTGAAAATCTCTTTCCTTCTTTTACGTCTCTTCAAGACTGAACTCTTTTTCGATATCATTTTCCTCAGCTATTTCTTTTACTGTTATCAAGAATGACTGGAAACATAACCGTTTGCTTAATAATTGTTAAGTCAGTGTATAAATATGCCTAGGTGTTGTATAGATATATCTAGATGCATTTTTCACTCTGCCACATTTTACTTATTATATTTATCTTTGTAAGAATGTCGCACCATACCACGAGATAAATTACAAATTCGTAGATATAGTTGATATTTAACGGCCTTTATCAATTCTACTATGCATTCCCACCTGGTTTCGGAAAGTGGTTTTAGCGACAATGCTTTTACCTGAACACAAGACGATGCCGCATCTCCTAGGATAAGATCACAGCTGTAACTCCCATAAAGATAAAAAATAAGCAAGTGGAATAATGTCGAATATTTCTTTCTGGGTACCATTTTCTTCTCCGTGTACCACTTTCTTCTCCGTGTATATTGACTCCATCATCATATTCTTGGCCTCTACAGTTTTCCAATGATATTCCTAGTTATTCTAGCTCTGTGACTATACAATTAGTCGAACCCTCTGTTGTGGTTTTTTCAAAGTTTAAGAAGCTAATAAAAAGTTCTTCTATTTCAGCTGTATCTTTATACTCTTAAAATAATAGTTGCTCCAAACGAGACACGTCATGAGTATAATCGAGAATATTCGAGTAATATTTCCTTTTTACTATTTTGTCAATAATTTTAATCTTCACATAATTCTCCATTTTTGTATAAATTCATTTTTTGAATATGTTTTCCGAGATAGTGGTCATTAATCGTCTTGTCTGCTTCTTGTTTTAGATGAAGTTGCAGCGTTGGATCAAATCAGGCTATTGACTTTACTATATCTAAAAGATTGCATGTTGAAATGGTTAAATTTAGAGCACAGGCTAAAAGGCTGTGCAACTATTAACTCACTAACCTAGACTCAAATTGAACGAGAAAGGCAACGTTGGAGAGATACTTTAGAGAAATTGCTTACAATTGTATATTTTTTAGCATCTCACAATTTGCTCTTCAGAGGTCATACAGAGAAATTAATATCTAATCGCAGGTTGAAGTTAGACTAACGGCAACTTTTTAGATATAATAAAGTTAATAGCCCGATTTGATCTGACGCTGCGACTTCCCCTAAAACAAGAAGCAGACAAGACGATTAATAACCACTATTTCGGAAACCATAATAAAATTGCTGATACAATTTGGTACGCAGACTTCCGCGGTCGTGGTCCATGCTATCTGCTTCTGGGTTTCCGGGCTGGAACCGCGTCACTTGTATATCTGCCGACGTTTCGTACCCATTTGTATGGGACATCTTCAGGGCTGAACTACTACACTGAAACTCAGTTTCATACGCCGCAGATATACAAGTGACGTGGTTCCAGCCCGGAAACCCAGAAGCAGTTAAGCTGATACATTATAAATTCAACTGATCTCAGGGTATCTGTCTTAATCTAAATGTGATCTATATTTTGCAACGATTAAAACGATTAAATTTAAATTCAAAAACGATTTTTAAAATAAAAATACCATGTTATTGAAAATTAATGTATAAACATAACTTGTTCCAAACTAAAAATACCATAAAACGTATATACGAATTTTTGTTTTTTATAAAACTTAATATTTTCATCTTTTTTAATTTAAACAATTGTAAATATAATTTTGTTATCCTCACAATAAATTGTTCCCTATTATGAAAATTACCATCATATACAAAATTTTTTATTATTATTATTACAGATAGTCACTGTAAGTTGTGTGGAAATCTTACATCACACATCTACACTTAACCCTCAATTACAAGCTAACATGAAAGCAACATATATATGGACTCCTAGCTGACAAATCAAAAACCTGTGCCCACTAATTTAACTCTACAACAGTCTTAACTTAAGCTGAAAACAATACTATTCAAAATAACAGTGAGGCTAAGATTGACATATTCCTGTGTAGCATGAGGACGTGCAAGTCCAAACCCATCTAAGGAGACTACAAGTTCACCAAAATAAATTGCTGAGAATTATCACTGGAACAAGTTGTTTTATTTAACATTAAACCTACCATGCGCGGTCAAATAACCGTGTTTGAAATTTTGTTTAAAATTTTTCGTATACAACCTTACTACACCATGTAGCTTATTAACTTTTCTTAAAATATACATACAACCTAGTTTTCAATAGTTACAACTTTTTTTATTATTTATTTTCCGAAAAAAAATTATAGCATGTCTGCTCTACCACGAATGGTCATTTGACCGGTTAAAAAATTTATGTTATTTACGACTATATTCTTCGATAATCAGATAAGCAAAGAATGCTCATCAAAAGCAATAATAAATATAAATACTGTTTCTTCTAAAACGGAGACCTTGTCAAATAAGATATTGTAAAGTCAATAAAACAAACAAAATTTGTATAAAATGTAAAAAAATACGTATGTGGAAAATGTGCAATACAAAATGCTGTAATTTGTAAAAAATGTGATGTAAATGCATAAAAGTAAATAAAACTTACTACATCGAAAAGCGGGGAACGGGTTTTTATTGTAGCATTAGAAAAATATTTTGTTTACTATCTACTTTACTAAGATACATATATTTTTTTGAAGCGGTCATTTGACCCTTCATGGTAGGATTAGATATACATGAAATGTCGGTAGGTTTAGTGTTAAACAGAGTGATACGCGTGAGTTCAGTATTTGTCCACTATAAGACTATATTCTAGAATTAGTACAAAGATATTTTCAAAAAATGGAAGACCACCAAAATACACTAATTATTCCGATTTCATCTAACAATATGCAAGATCCACATAAATACCAACAGCATATCTTTTATCAACTACTACATCTTATCTAATAATCCAAGATCTCACATTAAACGACAATATTTCAATAAAATCACAATCAGGGAGAAATAATCCTATAAAAAGCTGAAAGAAGCTAAAACATTAATGAAAAAGAATAAAAAAAAAAAATGTCAAATTTGAAGTAATTTTAAACCCATATCTTATTAGAAATAAAAACTTGTGTGGATGATAGATGTTATTTGATTATAATGTCCATCAGACAATATCTGCTCTTCATAAGTTCCTACTATATACACTTGCACAGAATTCCAATACCAAGCAAAAGTAAACACTTCAAACTAATGCAAGAAATACCTCTTATTAGTTCTCTTGCTGCTAACTCATCTAATGATAGAGATGAATCTGGTTTTTCCTCTTTAAAGCCTGTGGTTTTATTAAGTCTAGTACTTCGTACTCTATCGAGTAGGTTTTTTGCATCGTCCTTCAGTGGTATAATTAATGGAATTTCTTCTGGTTCTACAACACTAAAAGGTATTTTGTAAATCTGATTATTTTAAAACTTTTTTTACAAACTTTTTTATTTTTATCGATTGTCCTTCTAAGCACTCTATTAATTCTATATCTTTTTTGCTTTCAAGCTTTGGAGTTGAAATGTTTACTAACTTAGACGATTTGGAAAAACTGAATGATATTTTCTTCTGAGTTTCCATTATTCCCCTTCTGCAATAAATTAATAGATTATGTAAGAAAAGAGAAATTTACTAGATAAGATAATTATTTTGTTCTACGCAATATACATATCAAAACACAAACTATGAAATATTCTGAACAGAAAAACAGTAACCTAAATTTATGTAGGAAATGAGAGCGCCATCTTCTGTGTGCGGGATTTTAACATGCTGTTAATAAAAGGCGGAAAATATTTAAATTTTAATTCTAAAATGTTATTTGCATACTTAATACAAAGGTTCGAAAAGATTGACATTGGCGCTTGTATAAAAAATGACAATATATACATGTAACCCCTTTTCCCAATGATATTACAAATTTATTCAGTGACGGTATATAAATTACTAAAGATATCATATTTGAATGTGTGTATGTTTATATAAATATATTTGTAATTATAATTTTATTAGTAAACAATAAGAAGAAAACGTATGCTACATATTTTTGTCTAAATTACATTGAAAAACACTATTTGCTTTTTTATTTTTTAAATTATAATGTAATTAATATTCAAAATATATTTTCTATTTATTGTAATATTTTAAATTTACATTTACGCTACATGTAAATTTCACGTGGAAAGAATAATAATGAAAATGTATTGTATGAAAAATTTTATTTTTTAGAATTACTATTTTACATTTTAATATCTCATCCTCAATTGTGCTTGGATTAGATAGTATTATTTTATTTATTTCTGAATATTGGAATATATAGTTTTATTAAAGTTAGTAACATTCAAAAATCTTCGCTCAAAATTATTTATTTGTAATACACTTAGTACATAGTAATTTAATATGCTATGTTCAATCTTTTTGCACGCCAATGTGTTTTTCTGAAAATTCAAAACACTTGTATTTAATGAGAAAATTTGAAAAGAAATCTACCGCCTTTGCGTCTATTGTTATATCCAGGAAATTCAAGCAGTTACTATTTAAGCTTTCTATTGTAAATTAAAGTATTTTATAAAAAAATTACAATGGGTTAAAGTTCAACACCTTTTGCCGAATAAAAATATGGCACTGCCTTGGGGTCACCCAATTCTGCCGTTAATAACAAACATTGTTATAGAGTAATTAGAGAATAAAATGCTAAATATAATGTTTTCACTTATTCTGAATATAGAAAACCATATACCATATATATATGGTAAATTTAAAATATTAACAAGATCTCAATTAAGTAGTGAAATGGCTAAAATCGTATAATTTAGTACAGCACCTTTTCAGCAGAGGCACTGATAGCAAGCATATATTTTCTGACCATGTATAGTTTTCCTACATTTAGAATAATATAACTGCTGTTTTGAAGATCGCATGTTTTGATAAAGAAGGTAACACTGGCAAGATGTTATTATTGTTGAAAATTCAATTTGTTGGTTTGAATATTGTATTGGTTTGAATGCACAGCAATATTATATGTGTCAGCCATATACAGGAAAAAATGGATTTGAAGTTAATATTTACGTATTTACTTCAGCATCTACCACATATTCATGATGTAGCTCATCGAAACGGCCTTCAATAATTGCTTCATTTTCATTGTTTTCATCATCTATATATAAGTTAATATCTATTTCATCCAAGGCTTTTCCTTTAAACATATGTAGTTGTTCCAAGTCTTGTGGTGGCAAATTTATCATTTGAGATATGGTGAAAAGGTGCTTACATAATTTAGTAGAAGTTAACGCTGTTGGATTTTTAATACCAGCATTCCTTACAATTTTATATATTATTTGAGATCCATTTATACTGCTTAGAAATTTTAAATTTGCAAAGAAGTATTTTCTTTTTGTACAAAACGGATGTAACTAATAGTAAATTGGTGCATTTTACCATATGTTCTGTAAACGAAACAAGTACACCGCGTTCTCATTTTTAACGAATGACGACTCTCCCGAATGGCTTCATTAATAACTTTTCGCTTTCACTAATGCAACTATCTAACTCTGATGAAAATTGATTATTAATATTATTTTTATTTGTTGTTAGAGTCATCCATTGTAGTTCACAATGCGACGTCTATTTAGTAGAATTAATTGTACACAAAATACTTGCTAACCATAAAAACAAGTTCGAACGAGTATTTTTCAAATTATTTCGCAATATTATTCAATTATTAATATAAATACGTATACATTCAGTAATATTATTGAAATTAATTAGCAGCCATCTTAATTTTAATTTTTAATGTTCATTTAAATACAGTAATACTATTGAAATATATTGGCAGCCATCTTGAATTTTAAAATTATTAGCAGCTATATTGATTTTTAAATTTATATTAATGCCCTTTTAATGAAGCGCCATCTCGATTTTTGAAGTTTTCTTTTTCATATATTTATAATTTCATCAAACTTTTTGACCGTGTCTCGTATATAAAGCGTCATATGAAGCCAGCTGACGTAGTCGGATGTTGTGACGTCAGTGGGTGACATTATCGGAGGAGACGAGGCCAGAATCCGCGAAAGACCCTCTACTAAATACCAACTACACTGTAGTGTAACTGCTTTATAGCATCGCATGTTTATTTCGATATCTAAATCTTTACTAAACAAAGAAGCTTTGACATCTTCCACAACGAAATATCCTTTAGACTTTTTGATTAAATTAATTCTTGCTAGTTTTGATGGTGACAGATGTAAAGTACGTAGTTTTACAAACATGAAGCCGGGACATTCTAATTAGCTGAATTAGACCAACACACAACTTTATTATTATTTGTTAAAAGAAGAATCACGGGTAGAGCTAGAGAACAAATATACATTATGATTTAGCAACTTGAGCAGAAATTTAATTACCATATATCAAGATAAAGTCAATAGATCAATTATCAGAAAAATTAAATAGTATCAATCAAGAATCTAATGAAAATGCCTCTCTATTATATCAAAATTTAAAAGACGCGTCATCTAGAATATTGGAAATAATTCATTCTATTGAAAATGACCAAATAAAATAAAAGGACGTTTGCTTATGATAAACGACATTACTTTGAACCGATATATGTACATAAGTATATATATATATATATATATATATATATATATATATATATATATATATATATTGAGTGTTTAACGTTGCTATGACTTGCCTCATCAGCGGATCATTTAGTATAATTTCAGCGAATTCGTCGACTGTTACTTTTTTGGCATGTTGCTTTGGACGATAAGATTGACGTAATATTCTATTTTAGCTGTCTTTCGATTTCGTATTTATTGGGTATCTACTGGTGTAGTACAGTAAAATGATAATGTTGCATTTTGAGATATAGGCGGTCATATCTTGTGGAATATAAACGAACTTTCTTCAAGATATATGAAGAAATGCTTTATTGCTCATAAAATTGTTAACATTTCTTTTTCAGTGTGGCTGTATTTCTGTTCTACTGGAAATAATGATCTGCTAGCGAATGCTACAATGCTAAATACAGCTCCTAAGCCTTTGGGGCTAGATCTTCATGTAGTTGTATTCTTTTATTTACTTTAAGATATCCTGATATTGTGCGTTTTATTTTATTTTATTAATTTTGGTGTTGTTTTGTCCATATCCTTTTTACTTTTTTCTCGAATTAATTCTTGCCAATTGTTTGGTGTTCTCGCTCACGTGCGATATAAATTTGCTCACATAATTGATCATTCCTACAAAACTTCTTATTTCATTAGAATTTCTGAGAGATTTTAATTCTACTATAGTTTTGATTTTCTCCAGAACTGACGAGATTCCGTCCTTTGAAGAAATATGGGCAAATAATTTGATAGAATCTGTGTTAAAAATGCACTTACTTTTGTTTACCATTAGTCATTTCTGTTGTAATCTTTCAAAAACTTGTAATAAGCTTAACTCATGTTCACCTTGTGTTTCACCACAGACGAGAATATCGTCGCTAATATTTATTACGTTCAAAAAATGCCACCAAGTGTGTGACCACATTTTGAATGATTTCGGTAGCTGTTTATAAAAAAATTCCGGCGCTCGTACTGAAAAAGTCCGATGTTGGTAGTAAAAGTGGTGGATATGTCGAGACTTCTACAAAACTAAGCTGATAGTAACCTTCTTTTAAGTAAATTTTTCATATTTTTGCATCATTTAGTTGTGAAATGTCGTCATTAGTTGTTGGTTTATGTTTCAGTATTTTTTTTGCTTTATTTGCCGCTCGCATGTCTATGCAAAATTTGTTGATCTACTTGCTATTTCAATTACATTTTCTTTTAATAAACGTTTAGTTCACTTTCAACTTTATTTCTAAATTAAAAATTTTTCGATTGGCTTGAACTACCGGTGTTAGAGTATCATCAATATGTAATTTGATTTCAGTCTTTAAGTTTTCCTACACTTTTGAACACATTTTGCAATGTTTGTTCTTAATATTTGGTGTCAATTTTTTGTTGGATTACATTTTATTTGAATTCAATCTAGTTTAATTGATGTTTCATAATTTAATAAGGACCCACCTTTACTTGCGATAACAACTACCTCGGTCTCTTTTTTGAGCCTTGGAAGTCTTAAATATTCCTTGAAAATTCCCAATTACTTCCAAAGTATTTCTTATGTTTTCTTGACTTCCGGACTGAAACCGTATCCTTGGCATTTTTGCTGCCGACTCTATTGTGATTATTTATGTAGCTACACATATTTTGTTACTTTACAAATATGTACACAATATACATGTGGCATATTACATTTTCTATTGTGTAACCAACATAACTTATATCTACCCTCCATCATCTCTTTTTTAATGAGCAAACCTCCCTGGCTTTTTTAAATTGTCTCTATTTGTTAATCTACCTTACTATGGAGATTCCTCAGAGACTTTATTTCCCACATCAATATTCTCATTTATTTACTTCTTCACCTCCCTCTTTATTACTATTCAAATTATTACTATAACATTTTTTAAAAACTTTTGATTCTTTCTAAAATATTTACCTGTTACTGTTTTTATTACATATAACCTCTCTTCTTTATTATTGTACATTTTCCCCGCTTATGTTTATGCCACAACATAATATCGCCAATCTTCAGATTCGGTAGATATTTTACATTCTGATTGAAATAATTTCTATACATTTCCCTTTTCCTTTCAAATTTTTGTTGAACCTTTCCAATTAACATTAGTTTTTTGGGAGTTTGTCTTTGGTTTTAGCACATCAGCTGTGCACCGCAGTTTTGTTTTAACTCTTTTATTCATAAATAATTGCGTCGGTAACAATTCCACATTGTGCAAGGGTGTATTCCTATAATTCAATAATGCAATATTTATATCTATATTATCCTCTTTTATTTTTTTCAATAAGGTTTTACATATAGTTATACCAGTGGCGGCTCGTGAGTATTTGACATGGTGAGGCAGATAGAATAATAAATATTCAAAATTGTTTACAATTGATTAATAAACTCTATATACCTACTACATATAAAAACAGTTTATATATATTTATATATATATATAGGGCTTCCAGTACAAACAGGGCTGCCAGACGTGAACTGAGCCCTATATCGCGCCCCATTCGATTTTTAAGGGAAAACGAAGTTTCAAAGCAAACCCTTGTGAAACGAAAATAAATATTCTAAAAAATCAAACAAATTCTAAAAACATTAATCGAAAATAAGAACTCAATCTTCTAGGATTTAAAAATAAAAAATAAATACATTCCTATTATAATATAAAATTTAATAATATAACAAATATATACATATATGTATATGTATATATATAAATCAACAACAATCCAATAACAAAATTTCAAAATTACATGCAAAATGAAAATATTTTAAAATACAGAGAATTTCCTTTATTGGCATTGCACGTAGAATTACATTTAATAGATTTTACTTCTTGTATAGCAAAGGTATCCTCCGGTTTTTTGTGTTAGCAAAATAATCAATTACATCATTATAAAATCGTTCATCCCTCGTCATCGTTTTAACCAATTCCTTTTCGATTGCAATTAGTGCACAGTTACTAAGTCTTTGTTGTCCAATTGTATTTCTAACATACGATTTTATACGTTTCAATGTGGAAAAACTTCGCTCAACGGACGCGGAAGTTACCGATATGGTAACTACTATACTTAGCAATTTAAAAAGTTCTGACATACAGATGGCTAACTTTTGTTCGTGCATAAATCTTAACATTCCACATGGTGTTTTAGAATTACCAAGGAGTTGCATGCCACTATAAATAACAGCTAATTCATTTTTTAATTGAATTTGATCAAAAAATTTATATTGTTCAAACAAATTATTTAAGAGCCTCTGAGGAAATGCCTTCGAATATTCTTCAAATTTACTTTCTGTTAATAAATCAAAAAAAGCAAGTTTTTCTAAATCAATAAATCTAATTTCAATTTGACTAATAAACGTATCTAGAATTTCGAAAAATAATTTTCTATAATTTTGTTTAGTATCTGGAACGTCATCAATTCTACGCCTTTTATGTGCAACAGATTCGTCTGACATCGAATTTTCGTATACAGTACTGAAATATGTATCACACTCCCGAAATTCTCTAAACTTATCAAGCAAAAAACGTAATTATTATTATTATTATTGAAATTTCTGTTAGACTTACCGTGTATTGTAAGAGATTTTGATAAACCAGGGTTTGGTCTTGGAAGGTTTTTGACATATAATTGATCTTCTACCGATAGAACAACGAACGTATTTCTTATTAAAAAATCTACAATGTCTTGTGTATTTCTTACATTTTCTAAATCCATATTCACAATTTTTAAATCACTGAAAATATCACTAAACAAATATTAAAATCTTTAACCTAACTTTGTTATTCCCCCAACTGCTGTAATTTGCGATTCGGGCCGAGAATGTCAGCCTCGAGTATATTCGGTAGTTCGGCGATTGTGATTCGATGAGAGGCTCAGTTCAAATTGGCTTCAGGCTAAATAATACATACATACATTGATATCTAAACAATATCTACTTGAAACAATAAAAATACTCCTGTTAAAACTTAAAACATATTATTTGCGTGGAGGAAATATTGAGAAACTGTACAAGAAGAATGTAAACCTTTAGACATCTTTATATCATTAAATAAATACTTAATTTATCCTATTAATAATGCTTTCTATATTATTAAAAAATTCAAAAATCTCACAATAAAGTTAGAAAAATCTATTAACTTTTTGAATATTTTTTCTTCTTTGTTATCTTAAATATGTAGCTAATACTTTACTGTAATTTCCATAGAAATTGAGAATTTTTTTGACTGCTGTAGTGCGTTATAAATTTTCAATGAGAGGCAATGAGTGGCCGGGCCTCAAATATTCGTGTTTAGTAGGGATATACATAGATCAAGCATGAAGTTGGTCGGGGCAAGTATACGCGCTCGTACATTCGCACGGAATTAAAATGAAATGATAAATTTGTACTTTGCTTGTAATGCCGGTTTATTTAAAACTATTTTCTTATTGTTTATAAGATAAATTCTGTATAAAAGATGATAATTAATTTATAAAGAATTTTAAAAGTATACATATTATTCTTGTTATAATTCCAAGATTTAGATGGTGAGGCACTGCCTCACCTGCCTCACCTGACCAGCCGCCACTGAGTTATACCTTTCTCTGCTAATTCATTCGTTTATGAATGGACTAGCAAATGTCGTTTCAAAACACCATTCATATGCAAACATTCTAAATTATGTACTGTTAAATGGTAAATTATCAGTTACAATACTTTCTGAAATACCAAATCTGGCAAAAATTGATTTTAATAATTTCAGTATGTCTTTATTTTAAGTGTTGACATTTCTATTACATTCTATACGAATCTATAACTACTACGTAATCTAAACCGGAAAAAGTGAATATATAGGTAGATAATTTTGTTACGTGCTCGTAACACCTTTATTAAATTAACCGTACTTATGTCCGTACCGCATATGCAAAGCTCGAATCCTATATATTTATATTACTTTTCGTACGTCCTTTTTTCTATACGCCGGACGTTTGAAAAAGAACTCGACTCCCACGGGGCTCGCTTATAGACCTGCATTGTGAAAGGGTGAAATTCGGAATAATTCGATAATTAGAAGCATTATCTTTTTAGTATTAGTAATTAGTCCTCTCCTAGTTCAGGGAATAAGAATAGTGTTTTACTCCGTTGAAAGAACTGAATCTTATATTTTTTTTTCGCGAGCATAAAAGAGAGTAAGTTTGGCTGTTAAGGTGTTTTTCCCTTCCCCTCTGGAGAATTAGATCACGAACGTAAGGACTGTTTTCATATCGCAGAAAAGGACCGAAAAAAATCGCCACCCACAACAGTCTCTCAGTTTTAGTGTAATAAAGACAGATCACAATATTATATATACTTTTTTTCTACGAATTATTCTAGAGAATTCCGGTTTGTTAAGTTAAGTAAGTAATTTAGTTTTGAGATCAAACTCGTCAGTCAAATTGTTAATTATATCAAGTAGTACAGTAGTTTAGATTCACTCTAGTAATTTCAATTCTTGACTTTGTATTTCATTTTTACATTCAAATTGTGCATTATCGATTTCATTACCTTCGTATTTATTATTATGATAAGTTTTAATGTTATCACACGTAGTTTTTTGTACAGCCATCTGACTTAAATGAAAGTTGTTTGCCATTATTCGAGTAACGTAATATTTATTTTGTCGTTCAACATTTGCGCGTTGGATGTATTTCTTGTCCAACTATTTTTAGCATTAATAATTCCATAGTCATTTGTGAAGTTTAATTTTGTATAGACATGATATTATTAAATTCTTTTTCTTGTCTTTGTCAGTCGTCAATAATTAAAACCTTATTATCGACAATTTGCTTGGCCTGTTAACGTATTTATTAGCGAATTCGTGTCTCTTTATTGTAATAAGCTATCTTTACTTATGCAATTATACAATTTGCCTATAATACTATTTCTTTCTATTTTCTTTAGTTAATATTTTTATTTTAACCTGTTACTTTGCCACTTGCAAATTGTATTACTGCACGTTTTGCCGAACATCGATCCATTTTCAGTACTAGACGGCATGGTGCTACTAATTTTCAGAAAACAATATTGCAAAAAACAAAATTAAAACAATACTTTCAAAAAATAAATGTTCTCCAGACTTCAGAGAAGAAAACATCAACAAAAGGTTATCCACACTTGAAAACAGAGACGACAAAATAGAGACTAAAAATATAGAAAGCGCCGATAATACTATTACAAACAATAACAAACCAAAATTCATGACTACATTCCACACCGATCATAAAATCTAAACAAACTCTTGGGGAAAATACTAATTAAATAGCACACAAACCGAAAAATACAAACGAATCTTTTTCTACCAAAATTAAACCCCTTAAGAAAAACAAACAAGCAGTATATATAAAATAAAATGCCAATGTTGCGAAGCTGCATACGTAGGACAAATAAAACAATATCTACATAAAAGAGTTTATGAACATAAATACAGTTTAAATAGTAACAAAATAAACGTAACAACATTATCTAAACATTTAACAATACTAAAATCATTGTAATAGAAAACAATTACAACAAACTCATAATTAAAGATATGATATATGTAAAAAAAGACAAATCACAATAAGCGTTAGAACAGATCTTGACAATATTAATGACATTTATAATAACTTGATCCTTAGGAAATAAATTGACTGCATTTTCGTGTATAATACATACATATATTGATGTATGCATATAATCATAAGTACACTTCACACTAATACATAGATATGGGAGCAAAAGGGAAAGAAAAAAATCACATACCTGCAGTTTAGATTTTTATCAAATGCACATAATAGTTCCATACATAAGTATAAACGTACAAAAACACAGTACAAATGTTAATTTAAAATTCGTAAATTTGTAATATTGAACAGGAAAAAAAGCAAATAAATAACATGCAAAGAAGAAAGAACCCCAAACACCGCTAATATAAACTAGGTATTTTATTATCCCCTATTTGTTGAAAAACTCAAACACAAAGTAATAAAATTGATATCTATATATCTAAGATGGCTATCTTTTTTTTATATTGAAGAGAGGTCGCGCCTGCGCATCGAATTCATTCAATGGCGATAACATTTCTATTTAAAATTTTTAAATCATATTTTCCTTTACTATATGGAAATGAATGCAAGAAATGCAATCAGGAAAATCAATATATATATATATATATATCATCTGTTTATAATTGTGGAATCGATTGTCCCTGAAATATGATTATGATTAATCCAGGAAATGAGATAATCAAAAAGTTTTCTTCAATTATGCCACTTGTTATGGAGATATTAGTAAATTAACATAACAATTTAGACAGGGCCTGCTGCCTAATTCAAATTTATTATTGTTGGATCACATTATTCCTTAAAAAATGATTTAGCTAAGTCTGTTCTCTGTGATTTAAAACCGATTGATTTTATATAAATATTACTTTTTAGTAGTGCCAATGATGAATGCATATTTTCAACCATAAATTTAAATAAAACTCTAATAAGAAACAAATCAGTCACCAATACTTTAAGGTAAATTTTAATGGAGACTGTGGTTAATTAAATCAATCAATTAAGGTTAATATAACTCCTTTCCCACAATAGTAGAGGGACTCAGCCGATTCTCGAACCTCCTCATTGACCTTGACCACAATGCATGTTGGAACGGTCAAGGTCAACGAGGAGGTTCTAGAATCGG